>APFE030892767.1:148728-167399 GCA_000404065.3 Pinus taeda
TGAGATAGGCCAAAATAAGTGTAGTTTATTTGAAAGTAAGATTTCTAAAATTTATAGTCTTTTAAATATAAATAAATATGAATGACTTAGATTTAAAATTTTAAGATATTTTTAGCCATATACATAATCTAACTCATAAAATTATAAATTTCTAAACCATTTTTAATTTCAAATCTCCACGCTTATTTTAACATTATACATTTTATTTTAAAATAATACATAATTACATGATCTAACTCATAAAATAAAAAATTTCCGAATCATTTTTAATTTCAGATCTCCACTCTTCTTTTGACATTATACCTTGTTATTTTTTTTTAAATAATGCATAATTATTTTAATATGGTTGTACCTGTTATAAGATGGGCTTATGAAATGTATCCACATACCAATGAAATTAAAAGAACTATTTTTAGTTGCAAATCTCCACTCTTATCCTAGCATTACACACTCTTCGTTTTACAAATGATACATAATTATTTTGATAACTATGGCCGTATTACCTGTCACTAGACGGGCTTATGAAATGTTAGGTACATAAGCATGATAAGAAAAACAAAAATAAATATAATTGTTTATTCTATACGTGAATAATGTAGGGTTTGACTCTCGTATAGAGTGAAATGTTCAAACATTGATATTTTGGTCCGTCGTTAAATGTCCAAACATTAGTGTTTTTTCTTACCAAGGAAATGTTCCTTTAGCTCCATTAAAGTTTAACACAATAATATTATTATATAATATTAATAATACAAATAGTATATATATAATACTATAATATGATAATGATGATGAATTAATGATGATGATTAGGTTTACTAAAATTATTTAAGTTTATCAAATTTTAAAAAATGAATTAGTTGAGATTATTTAAATTTTATAATTTTAAATTAGATATTATTAATATCATAATATTATTATATGTAATACTTTTTTTTATATTAATAATGTTGTATTATAAATAATATATCAATTATAACATAAATATCTTTAATAATATTATACCATATCACATTCACTTTTTATAATATTAAAATATACTATATCAAAAAGAGAATGAAATATTCATTGCCATATTTTTTCATGAATGTTAATAATGGCATGTACACGCTTACATTTTCCTCATTGAAAATCACTGCAAAAAGTCACATAGTTGTCAACTACCTACCATCATAATGATCATTAAGGATTAACTAATTTATATATGAACAAAGCTAAGATGCAGTAGATGAAGTCACTAAAACCATGACTCGGACCTTCACATAGCAGCAAAGATACAAAGTCCAAGGTTAAACAAGGTGAGATTTGTCATTTGTCGGTTTGTTTGCTTCTTTGCTTTAGTAGGATGTTGTTGCCTCGTGTTGCTTAATTCCTATGAAACTTACGTCAAGGTTGATGAGTAAATCATTTATGAATGCTTTTGTAACATTTCCCTTGCAATCTATTGAACATTTGTTGTTCCATCTCAATTGAACAACACCCTTTTTTTTCGACTTGTTTTGTTGTTCATTCAATTGAACAATTGTTGTTCAAACAAATGAACAACACTTCTACATCCCCAGTGTGTGCTTTGTTGTTCCTTTAATTGAACAGTTGTCATTCATTCAAGTGAATATTCACTGTTCAATCCCAATTGACCAACACTCTCTTTTCAGTTATTACTGTTCAAACAATTGAACAACGCTTTTTGTGTATCTCTATTGTTCAATTCCAATTGAACAATAAAATTTATGTTTTGTGTGATTGTTGTTCGTTTGTCAACTACCTACCATCATAACACCCATGAATATAGGCAAGGATTAACTAATTGATATATGAACAAAGATAAGATGCAATATATCAAGTCATTGAAACCATGACTCATACCTTTACACAACAACAAAGATACCAAGTCCAAGCACACAAGCCCTCGTTGCAAGGGAAATGTTACCAAATCATTCATAAATGACCACTTTTGGCCCAAGTAACTTAGAATAGGAAAATAATAATATGGAATCCAATTTAAATGAATGCAAGGGAAAGATTTAGGATTTGGTCAAAAAATTTGAAGAAGATCATTGTTTAAGGGTTTCTGAAAAGATTAATTTATAAGGAATTGTTGCAAAGCCACAGAAGAAAATTGATTTGATGGCTAATGAAAGTGGATTATGTTATCATCTAGATTGAACCTCCAGTTGAAGGAAGGCAATGCCAGGGTAACCACAAACCATGCTTAGCCAAGTAGCTAACCATGCTAGGCCAGGAGAGGGCTCTCTCTGTAAGGATCTCAGCCAAGATGACTGGATCAGGAAAATGATATTAGGCTAGGTATAGTATCACAATGTTTGATTTGATTTGAATGGGTTTTGCTAGATCAGGAGGAACCTGAGAGTTAGGGCAAGGAAACTTGATCAAAATTGCAAGGTGTTCGATGGGGCAAGGTAGGCACAAGGCCCAACAATCTAGGGTTTGATGGGTGAGGTGATTCAAGACATGTGAGGAGCTAGAAAGATCATGTGTGCAACATGCCTTCTTCCTAAACTAAAGAAAACATAGACTATGAAATGTCTACCCAAAATAGAGCATAAAGATATGGATTCTACCTCTTAGACTTGTATATATTCACATAAGGACAATGAAATGATGAATTGGATTCAGCAATACATTCTGACAAATGAAAACATAATAAAATCTGAACTGAACATCATACCACATGGATCCCAAAGACATAGCTTCAACTTTTCATTGATCTCCTACTAAAGCTAATACAAAATTATGTCTATTCAAAGCGTAAGCATCCTACTATGTCCAAACCATACAATTACTAAGGAAAATAATCATATAGACCCAATACAACTCATTCTAAGCTCAAGGGATCAAATCCATGAGAAGAGGAGTTGCTTCTAACAAGATCTAAACTGCAAACAAGAAAATAGTGTGTTCAAAGTGACTCATTCCTAACCCAAACAAACTTATACATTACACCTCATGAACTAGTTTTACCTAATGAATCTACCCTATTAAGCTGATCAACTACAAAGATAAAATCATGATGGTGAAAGTGAAAACTAGGACAAAATAGTGAAAAACTGGACAATTTGTCAAACACGCAACGACCATAGTCAAACGCGCAACGTCCTCTTCAAAATGACTTTTGACAACATTTCGGATGTCCAAATCTAGTCTGGGATAGCTCATTGGAAAACATATCATGTCTAGCTTCAAGAAATGCCCTTGGTTTTCAAAATAGGCTTCATTTACCCCTCCAATATTTCAATCTCCCAATACTTATCAAAGCCATAGCGACGAGGCCAAAAGAGGTAAAAAGGTTATTTTTTGGTAGTTTTTAACCCTTTTGGCAGACCAATTTTGCTCCAAATTCTTAGAAAAAGTATAGGGTGCATGTTCTCATCATTATGAATCTAAAAACACTAACCATTTTCTCATTTTATGCCCCAAACAAAAGTGCAGCATCCTAAGTGCAGCGCGCTTGACCATGCTGATTGTGCCAAAATTTTTCATAAAACACAACAAAACATATCTTGCTAAAATTGTTCAAAAAAGGCCAAAATTAGTGGGCTCATAGAAGGCTATATGTTTGAGTCATGGAGTGATGACTCGGCAAGGATATCCAACCTCTTTTTCTCCTCTTGCTTGGTCAAAGCCTCAATCTTTGCATGAGCTCTTTTGAGCTTAGCTATTGCAATTTCGTCTCTCATAGCATAGTGCTTTTCCATCCTTATTTGAATATCATTGTCCTTATTGGCCTTGCTTAGGAGTTTCTCTAGATGATCATTTACCTTCTCAAGCCAATATTCTCAATTTTCATTTACCATCTTGGTAAATTGCTCATTCAAGGTGAGCTGATTGGCCATTTCTTCCTCCCTTTTCCTTTCCTACTCCAAGGCTCTTTTGAGGCCTGTAGTCATTATCATTCTTCTTGGCACCTATTTATCAAGTGGCTCACCATACTGTCCATATCATCATCAAGTAAGGCCTTTGCCTTTTAAACCTCTCTCTTTTCCTTTCTGACCTGAATCTCCATGAGCTCATTTTTTACCTCAAACTACCTATGTTCCTACTCATAGTAGGAAATGATCCATTTGGCCCTTTGCAAGTTGACCTCAAGCTTTCTTTTGAGTGCATTCTTCTCCTTGATGACAATAGTTGTGATTTTACTGTCTTCATGTTCATTAGATTCAACTAATTGAAAATCATGCTCTATCTCATGGAGATCTTCCTACTGCTGGACCTTTGCCTCTACAACTTTTTCCTTACCCTTTTGTACCTACTTTATCAATGAAGAAGGAAAGGCCCCTCCCACAATCAGTGGGGAAAACACTTTCCTATGCTCTCTCTGATAGGTATGTGCCAAGGTACCTAAACCAGACCTTTTGGGCTTTCTGCTCTCACCTTGCTCAATATGCTCCTGCTTAGTTCCTTTATCTCTGCCAAGTGAATGAATCGGCTGATGAGAAGGTGATGATGAAGGTGATGGTGTGGCTAACTCATGAGATGAAGATGAATGATGTATAATCTGAGCTGGAGGAATGGAGGTGTGTGGATGAGAGGATGAAGGGGCTTCTTGTCCATGCTGACTAGGTGGAACTATGAAAATCTCAATGGATATGAAAGTGTCCCATGCAATGTTAAGCTGATCAAGGTGGTGTAGGACTATCATCTTGATGAGAAAATGGTGAAATATGCTATGAATGTGATGATCAAAATCTTTCGTTCGGGAAATAGATGACATCTTATCAATATCCTAGTAAAGATAGTAGGGTAGATTGAGCATTCCGACTCTTGTAAAATGCATGAGTAACCGAATATGACAAGAATAGAACCTACATATCCTGCCCTCACATGTGAAGCACTTCATGATGATTTTCATCATAGGAACATACTATCTAGGGGGTAAGAGAGAGGAAAAATCCTCCTTCTTTCATTCTTGTGGCTGGGTTTAAGATATGGCACATAGTAGCAGTAATCAAAATCTACCTATTTAAACCATTTTTTCCCAACATCTGGGATCCCACTAGCAGCCTATATGATAGTAGAAGATATGGTAAAGGTGACAACTACAAGGGTTGCTTGGTTGTCATGGAGGTTGATGATGAATTGTCTTGTCAATTCATAATGATTCTATGTCCTTCCACCTTCTAACAAAACTCAAAACAATCCATATGTTTGAAGCTTGTGACAATGATGGGAGATGTCATGAGTTCTCTGGTTTTTGTTGGATCATATCTAATAATTTTTCCTCCTTCCTTATATTTCCTCCTCTGTTGTGTTGCTTCCTCACTCTAACTTTGGTGTTCTTCTTTTGCCATGATTTGTTGCTATCCAAACCCTAGGGAAATGGTACAATGGACTATGGGTATGGGAAATGTGGAATGATGTGAGGTGAGATGATGAGGAGGAGATGGGAATGTGTGGAATGAGGGAGGTGATAGGGGATACTTGTTAAGTCAAGGGGGAATAGTGATGAAAGCTAGGAAATGTGTTTTGAGATGGTGGGAATGTATGACTAGGGTTTTCTCTTAGGAATAACAACAAATAACATAAACCCTATGTAGGTGAAAAATTGAGGTTAGAAGTGAGTAAATTTACCACCAACCTTATTTGCTAAAGTATATGATGACCAACTTGGAAACTTGGTGGTGATGGACGGTTTCTTGCATGTTTTACCTCCTTCCAAGTGAACGCGTAGCGACCCGAGCAAATGCGCAACGACCTCTACAGGAGCACAATGCCATTGTAAATGACACTGGGATCCTTGGAAAATGTACAATGACCTTTACAAGAGCTCAACGACCAGAGTAAATGCACACCGACCTTGTTGAAAGCATCCTCTAGCTCTGTTTTACCCTTCTTCACCTTAAAATCGCCAATTTTCTTTCGCTAAGGAGTTTTTAGAGTGTTAGAGTGAAAATGAGGCTTTCATGAGTGCCTTGAGAGGCTTTATACTTGAATTGACTTTACTTTATGAGTTTTCATACCCACTTTCTAAAGTTCTTTTTCATTTTCCAAATTATCATTTTAATGCCTTTTTTACTTTCTGACCCTTTTTTCTTTGGACAGGTGGATGATGCTTTGATTGAAATAATTTCTTCAATGGTTTCATTTCTTATAGCAAGGAGACATGCTTGGGAAAAATTATATAATGACATAAATTACATCAAAAAATATAAGCAAAGTAAAATACTCTGTTTTCATCTCAAAAACATGTTTTTTGAGATGAAAATTACATTAGTGACAAAATATCTTTATACAATCATTATGACTTATTGACAATTACTCTTCGTTTATTGGTCATCCTCATACCTCTGTTTCCCTTTATTTACATTTGAAATCATGCTTTTGACCTTGGAAATGAACCCTAAAACCTAATGGAAAGACAACTACCTTAATCGAATAGCAAATGACGCAAGAGATCAATTGAACAACAAATGACACAGGAGGTCAATTGAACAACAAATGACGCAAGAGGTGAATTGAATAATAATTGAACAATAAATGATGGAGGAGGTCAATTGAAAAACAATTGCACAACAAATGACACAGGAGGTCAATGGACAACCATCAGTGGAACATTTTAACATGACCTAATGGAATGATTAAAATTTCAACATGAGACATGTAAAATGAAAATGCAAAGAGCAGACTTGATCCCTGATGGAAGTATGCATATACTAATAGTAACAGATTAATAGCCCAACAAAATACAAATGTCAACAATGATGTAGGCTCATTGAATTCTCAATTGAATTAATTGGAAACCAACTTGAATGAATCCAAGAGAGAGACTAAGGAATTACTCAAGAAACTTTAAGATAATCAATAGTTTTGGGATGCGGAAAATAAGTTTTTGGAAGCCAATCATGCAGAGCTATAAATGCACCTGGAGTTGATGGTTAGTGAGAGGGGATCCATGGGCGAAAATAATATTGAGTTAAGGGATGAAGTGGAGTTCTTGAAGGCCCATGTCAGTGAATATAAAACTACACTAGTTTGCATGCACTCAACAAGCATACCAAGACTGTTTTTCCAATTAGTAAGGATAGATCAAGAGAGATTCTTGACCTAATACATTCAAATGTAGATAGACCTATGACTTCATTACTAGGCAACAACTATTATGTTTTATTTATTAAGGATTCCTCATGGAATATTGAAGGATAACACACTAGAAGAAGAATTTACAAATGTGATTGCAAATATTAGGTTTCTGTGTCACTGGTTGTCCTATATATATATATATTTGTATTTATGATGAGAAAAGAACTAAGTTAAAATCCTTCAATTTGAAGAGTACAACAAGACTTCTTAAGATTACAAAATTCACATTTTGTCTTTAGATAAAGATAGTTGTAAGTCAGATCCCATAGGGGTTTGGTCTTGTGGTCAGCGGACGATATGCTAAGTCATTCGTGCCACTGTGTAGGTTATGAGTTCAAGCCTCGTCTTAATCAAGGGCCATTCTTGCAGGCTGAGGGGTTCCTCCTAGATGTTATAGTGGCAGCTGGTGGGATTCGACCCGATGTAACATGAGTACGATACCACCGTCATTGCCGATTCCGCTAGTCAACAAAAAAAAGATAGTTGTAAGTCAGATGTCAAGTTTAATGAGGATGTTGGGTCTTGTAAGTCTCAAAAACCTCCAACAAAGATTGAGGAGGTTGAAAAACTTGTGACCCAAATTCTAATCCTCAGATTCATTAGAAATTAAAGTAAGATTAATGAGATTTTGGTGCATGTGTAAAGACCATTTTTCCTTCCACTTTAGTAAGAAGCCTATATGGTTTACCTAGATAGTACAGGAAGCACAAGGATAAGTAGGAGAGCCTAGGATTTCTTTTGAGATTAGTCATCCTACTAAGAAGTTTCCTAATTATGGTCGTTGGTATCTTCCATTATTAATGTAGAGGCTTTTAGTTTTGAGGTGGTAGCAGGTGAGAGAGTATGCTAGGATATCATGGCAAAGGACTACAAATTCATCCTAAAGAATGATGTCTATTAGATGGTGTTGAGACTAGTAGAGAAGCCAATGATTAATTCCATGTGGTGATTAACTACACTAAACCTAACCCTAAGTCCCTGCTAATGCTATTTAAAGAGGTCCTCACCCTCCATTTCCCTCATACAATTCATTGAGAAATTTGGAATGTTTGAGCTGAGCCTTGGCTTTATTTGGAGTTTTTTTCAAACTCTTGAAGGGTTGTGTTGAAGAATTTGTTGGGCTGATTTGGAGAGTTGATTGAAGGGGTGATTTGGAGAGTATTTGATCTGAGTTTCTTGGGCTTATTTGGACCTGATTATAGGGTTTATTTTAGAATTTCCTAGGATAGTTTGGAGTTGATTCAAGGGTTGATTTTCATAATTTCCTGGACTATTATGAAGATGATTTTCCTGCTATTAGGAGGTGTTAGTTGCTATATAGTCATGTTGAAGATGTAGATGATGAGAATTCAGATTATTCTGTCCTATGATTAGATTGTAGAGTCTACAGTATATACTATATCTAATATTTATTAATTAATACTATTTTTATTTTTGGACTCTAGAGGCCATTCAAAGCCTCTTTGTTGTTGTATTTTGGTTCAGATTGGATTTCACTTAGTGTTATACTGGTTATATGCAACCATGCTATATACTTGAAAAATTTTGCATATCTGTATAAAATGGTTTGGATTCACATGGATTCACATGGATACTTATTATATGCTACCATCATTAAATCATTATCACATGCATTATTGTAAGGAGGAGAGCTTCAAAATTTTGTCTCTTCCCACTGTAATTAAGAATATCATATGTAGAATTCGATTGGGATTGTAAATAGAATATAGAGGATGTTCACAATGCTAGGAGACTACAATGATAGGATATTTTTTATCAGTGGCCTTCCCAAACTCTACAATTAAATTTCTTGCAAAACTCAAATATCCTGATCTAGTCTCAAATTTGCTATGTCTATCCATATTGATTCAAATATCATTTTTGGACTATTTTTTCTTATTCCATCATACAAAACCCCATAAATATCATGAATGCATATAAAGGTAAGGTAAAATTTGATATGTTGTCAATATTCTTTTTCTGATGAGAATCTAGAAGTATACATTAAAAAAGAAAAAACAAAGTGTGAGATGCAATTGTAAACTTTGTTAAAGCAGGGCATGATACTATGGTAACCCTTTCATAGACATTCTAGTTTTTATCTAAGAATCCCTTTGTAGAGGAAAAACTAGTGCAAGAATTGGAGGAAGTGGAGTGGTCTCATGGGGGATTTAACATAGTAGACCATCATGATGGATATGATTTCTTGGAAAAATATTGACATTTCCTAACTTATGACACACTGAGAACAAGCAAGATTTGCTTTGATTTAAAAATACTAGGTCCTTACTGTCTTGATAAATCCACAAGCACAAGATCCGAAATACAGAAAATTCAAGCCAGAATAGAGTTGTGATCTGGGAAAATTATTGGGATGAAATCCAAGGTGGAGACGGGAAGAGTGACTGGGTGATTGAGAAATAATAGTGTTATTAAGAATAAATTCCTTATAAACATAGTAAACAAACCTTCCGTCACTCATCAACAACCAACGAACAAATCACATAACATATCAACATCTCTCCAGAAACAAAGATTTGAGAAGGTGTTTGGAAGGATTAGAGGCCACCATATTGTATTAATGATAATCACAAAACCATGAACCAGCTACTTTTGTAAAATACATTGTCCATGTACATGGAATATATCACATTTTTCCATAAATTTGTCTCCCATACAAAAAGTCGTAATCGTTGCATGTCGGGAAAAAATAAAACATTAACAAGTTCTTCTTTAGTGAAAGAACCATGCTATGATAGACCCAAGAAAACTGATAACAACAACCCATTCGCGCAATAGGGATCTATATTGATGGTGATCAATGATTTTTGTTGGAGTGGATGGTGATCTTATGTCATATTTGACATCTACATATGTGTTTAAAAATGGTCTGGACATTATATCAGTGGACATCTGTTCAATATCTATAGAGTGATCGATTGTAAAATGTTGAAATTAGAAACTCCAATTTATTGATTCCTTATGAAGAGGTTTTAAATTGTCCTTCCGAATCCAATAGATGCCTTTCATTTGATTACATATCAACTCTGAGTTGGTGAAGACTTCAATATCATTGAGATCATGTTTTTTTGCATCTTTTAGCCCTTCAACAAGGGCAATGTAATATGCCTCATTGTTTGTCGTGATTCCAAACACATCTCTCTTTCCATAAAATAAATGATTTTTTGCCATATTGTATAGGACGAATTTAACAACTGCTCGACTTGGATTTGGAAAGAAGGACACTTTAAGGGATAAATGACACTTTTGCACTATTTTTTACACTTCAAAAACCTTAAAAATAAGACATTAACAAATTCATGTTAAACAAGTAGTCAATTATCTATTTATTAATACTCAACATGTGTTTAAATCATATATAATTCAAAAGGGAAGATAATTTTTTTCACAAATTTAATGTAAGATTGACTGACAAATTTTAATGGAGCATCAGAACCAAATTGAATGCTTTCGATATTGTTAGATATAAGTATCCCTATGACTGTTACAATGTCATATTTCCTACTAGTAGTTACAAGGGGGAGCTAGAAATTCGATTTCACATGTTGCAAGGATAATTTTCAAAATAGTAAGATTTCTTAAGTGCGCCAGTCTTAAAAAATTCAGAAAGATAAATTAGTGTGATATATGTTGTCTGATGGTGTTATGGGGTATATACTGCAATTTAAGATAACCTCACAACATCTTTTGATTATTTGAGTAGTTTCTCTAATTTACAATTCTTTCTTTGAAACATTCCATCTAAAATTGAAATTAATGTTCAATCTAGTATTGTAACAAAATTAAACAGAAGATAGAGTCTCAATAATGGCAAAAATAAATAGCACAAAAGGATGCCGCTATTTGGAATGCAAGTTTCTCCATTAGTATGGAGCTTCTTGCCCCATTCACTTTGAACATGGAATTTCTAAAAGGAAATATTCCTAAAACAACATGAAAAGATGCAATCCAATAAATGTTGGCCATGTGTTTTTAGGGTGACCATTTGCTAAGTAGGAATAGACTTGAATGAAACACCTTTCTACAATGTATGTTTACATCAAAACTCTACTAGTAGTATGTCCTCAATGATTCTCAGTGTTGCAATAATATATGTGAAATTTATTATAGGCAATCATTATGGTCACATTCCACTACCTGTGGCAAAAGAGATGTGATAGAACAAAGCAAAGGCAATGAAATTTCATCTTTTATAGATATCCAATATTGAACTCATCTCATTTCCTTAATAAAGTCAAAGATGATGCTAGATGTAGGATTTAGATCACATGCATTTTCCCTAATTATGAGGGTACGTAAGCGGAAAGCTGCTTTAAATAATGTTGACATAGCATGTACTCTCTGAAAGAATGACAATTTCGTCCCTCTAAGTAGAGTGCCAACTTTTTCGAGAGAAATGGGAGTCCTAAAAAAGTACATAAATTGGTTGCACCATAATGTGTCCTAGCAATAGTTTACCATTGTTGAAAATAATACTGAGAGGGGGGGGTGAATCAGTATTATCAGGATAATTATTCTTTTTCAAAAACAACTGATATACGCTACTTCAATTTAGTAAACTTGCGTATGTACGCAGCTATGCAGAAGAAAATCCGCGTATACAGAATATGCTTTTATTTTACTTAATCTTTCTGATGATGATTGTTAGTCAGTGATGCAGAATCCAATAACAGTATCCAGAGACAGTAAAACAGAGCAGAAAGACAATCAGACACAAGAACACAAGATATAAGGTGGAAACCCAATGTGGGTGAAAACCACCTGCTGCAATTCGTCTCTATCTTCCTTTCAAATTAGAAAACTTCTTGTACAATGTACTGGTGCAGTCTTTTTACCAGTACGTAGGCTGCAACCTGCAGAGAGCTACTACTCTCTCTCGTTCTCCAGTTTCTCTTGGAAGGGAGCAACGACCCCCCTTTAGCTTTTGTACTAGCCAAGATACTAGTATGTAGGTGCTGGCCTACAGAAGGCTACAACCTTCTCTTTCTTCCAGGGACCACTTTTCATCAATTTTCAAACTGGATCCATGAACATCAAGTATCAATCAATCTCCTTTCCACTAATTAGATCTGAAACAAGTAGATACTCCTCTGACAGCTGTACACAGAAAAACTGTACCAGAAACCATATAGCAGAAACAGAACCCAAAACCCAGCAGCAATAAGTAGAAACAGCCAGATCACAACTTAAAGCATATACGCAACTTTAACAGTCTGAAACTTGCGTGCATACGCCTCTGCCTATGGGACAAACTGCGTATACGCTCCTTTACTTCACCTAACCAGCGTGTATACGCATCTTCGATTCACTGAATCTGCGTACAGATCTATAAACGACAATACACTCTTCCAGATATTCAATCACTAAATAACCCAGATAATCAGATTTATAGATCAGATGAGCGCCACATCAAGCAGATCAAAATTATACAGAGATATTATCATTAAGCTTAAAGATCATGACCCATGAAAAGACCTTGTCCTTCCTTTTGTGCTAAAGTCCCTTCTTCCTTCAGATCCAGATCTACATCACCATCCAATATACCAGCTCTAACACTTTTCAGATCTTTCAAAAATAATCCAGATGATGATTTGCCACAAGATCTCCTTCCTCTTTTATAGTCCTAGGCCTTCCCCAATACCATGGTCCAAAACCATAACATTTCAATACCATGAACCCAAAAACTATGGATCGTCACAATTGACGAGACGCCATGGTCCAAAATATAGGTTCAAGTTCCAAGATCTAACTGCCATGGACCAAAAGAGTGATCACCAACATATACGCGCTTTTATAATGTATAACCCGCGTGTATACGCGCCTTTGTCTAGATGAAACTGCGTATATGACTTTTTCTACTTTCTGAGTGCCTGATCTGAGATCTGTTACCAGAGAGGGTTGCCATCAAGGACAACACTTGTGCCATAGCTCCAAACCTGTGCCATAATGCCAACAACTCTGTCATATTGTCCACTAACCCTCCATCTAGACCCTTAAGAGTTAAGTGTAGAACATTTACATCCCATGACTTGAGCGAGATTGACTTACCTATCCAGGTAAGGATCACACCCTGTATCAAGTCACCTCAACCCATTGGCAAAATGGGGAGGACCAATACCAACAAGCCCAACTTGTGGGTAGGATGCTAATAGGGGTATACTATGTCAAAGTGACAATAGGTGAGATCGACTTACCACAGGGGTAAGGATCACACCCTATCTTATTGTCTATAGTTTTCTCAACCCCATGAACCCTTATTGCTCTATTCCTCACCCTGGAGGCTCAACCCGGGGGGGGGAACACATCCAATGTTCTTGATCAGCTAAGACCCTTACCTATGAGGGTCACATCGATTAGTATAAACTGCTCTCTGAAGAACAAAATCTTCCCTTTTGATAAATTCTTGGTGAGTATATCCATTATCTACTCATTAGTCAAAATGTGATGAGTGTTATTGCTCCTCTTTGCACCATATCTCGAATACAGTGATACCTATCTTAATATTATTGAAATTGTCATGAAATACAAGATTCTATGCCAATCAGATCCCACTCTCGTTGTTGCAATATATCACGGCCGTATCCAGGACCCACTCAAACAACTATCCAAAGAGCTTCCTCAACAAGAATGCCTCACAACTATCCATGCTAGCAACAATGTATTCTGCCTCGACCGTGCTTAAAGCTACAAACTTTTGTTTCCTGCTCATCCAAGATATCATCGCAGAACCCCAAACTAAAGTAACATCTTGATGTGCTCTTCATGTCAATAACATTTCCAACCTAGTTAGCATCAATGTAACCATGAAGTCGTACATCTCCGACAATATATCTTAGATCAAGGTTGATCGTCTCATGCAAACATCCTAGTATGTGCTTGGAAACAACCCACTGTGCATGAAGGGGATCAATCATGAATTGACTCAAAGTGTTCACTGCAAAGCATATATCCAGACAGGTGTTCACAAGGAACATCAATGCCCCAATCAAATGTCGATACTCAGAGGGGTTTGCCAAGTCAGGTCCAACAACATATTTGCATAACTTCTTGAAGTTGATCTCCACCATTGTGGCTAGGGACTCGCATTCTACCATTCCAAATATTTCCAATAGATTCACGACATATTTTCCTTTGGAAAGGGAAATATCATTGGGTCTTTGCCACACCTCTAGTTCTAGGAATTAATGCATCAAACCGAGATCTTTCATATTGAACTCAGAGGCCAACTCCCTCTTGCATTCGAGCATTAGAGGTTCACTATCTATCAGGATTAAATCGTCAACATATAAAACCAAAATCAAAGGCATACCTTGGACCACCATGAATCTAAAATTCACTAGGTAACTATCAATGCAAGCATACTAGGATCTGGGGGCTTTCTTCAACCTGCAAACGTGAGTCTTCCTGTCCTTCTTCAAATCCCTGAGGCTGCTCAACATATACTTGTTATTGTAGTATGCCATGAAGAAATGTCGTCTTCACACCCATTTGGTGAAGGGTCCATCCTTGACTAGCAACAAGGGAAACAATCGATCTAATGGTGGTGTAGCGAGCAACTGGTGAAAAAATGTCATTATAATATTCTCCTGCTTTTTGAGAGAAACCTCGAGCCACAAACCTTGCTTTATACTTCAATGCTTCCATCAGCTCCATGCTTGATCGTGTATAACCACATCGAAATTACGACAAACTTCCCTTTAGGTCTCGGAATAACATCCCATACATCATTCTTCTTAATCTATTCATACTCTTCGGCTATGGCATCTTTCCAAACCTGCTCTTTCTCTGATTCTTCAAAATTGGGAGGTTCAACCCATATGATGGAGCTCATAGCTACAACGTATCATTTGTATCGACATGGCTTCTTGTTTTCTCTAAAGGTCCCTTTGGCAAGAACATGTCTTTCAACACCCTATAATGTATCACGAAGCCAAAGTGGTCTCTTCCTGTCAAGGGGATCACATGGAGGAGGATCCAAGGGGTGCATAGGCTCCATGGGCTCATCATCAACATCTTTCTCTGACTCGGGCACATAAGAGCCATCAAGTAGGTCCAAGTTATCGTATTTATTCTGAGGAGGATGCAGAGGAAGGTCCCTTTCTTTTCCAAGGGAAACATATCAAAAGTTACATCTGTGCTAAACTCAATCTTCCTTTGAGAAGATATATATATTCTAAATGCATTTGAGTTTTCACAATATCCAACAAACATACCTTTCTTTCCAGTGGCTTCCAACTTGTTTCTCTTTTCCTTCGACACATGAAAGTAATGAGAAAACCAAATATCCTGAGATCTCCAATGTCAGGCCTCACACCTGTGAATACTTCTTTGGAGTCTTGTTATCCAAAGCTTGATGAGGAACCTTGTTTTGTACATAGACCGTTGTATTTGTAGCTTCTCCCCAAAGGAACTTCAACAACTTTTGTCATGCAGCATAGCTCGGGAAGATTCCATGATTGACCTGTTATCACTTGGCTGGGACAGGTTGCGCTGTATCAACCTTCAACCAAATGTAACTATTTCAAACCAACTTTAGATTGGAAGTTAGTCCTCCCAATCTGAAAGGGCTCTCTCAAAATATTTATAAAATGACTTGTGATAAAATCAAAATTCAGATGAATAACTCTGATCTCTTTTTGAGATTTTTGTAGGTGAAGAAAATTGTGATAGCTGCCACCAGGCATGGAGTCAAATTAAAACTAAAAATGATCAACAACAATGTTTAATGGAAGTTAAGGCATCGATGGCTTTAAAACTGATACAAATGAACACCCACAATGATACACAGTAATGAAGGAAATTGGAGACGTATGACAGATTTCTAAGTAATCAAGATACTATGTAAAACTAATAACAAAATAAAAACTCATAAAAGCCATAATAGGACTCTAAGGTACAAAAACGGAGTGTTGCAGATTTTCTATTACAAGAACAAAATATTACAGGAGGCTAGATTTTCACATTCCAAATCAACCCTTCTCAGAGTCGGAAATCTACTTATTTATACAGAAAGATCTCTTTACATATCTTGCCACCTAGGCCTGATTCAATCCACTGTTCTAGAGACATGTTCCTATCTGATTAATAAAACTTTGAGACTTCATCGGGATTTCTGTTACAAAAGAATTCAAATACAAATGGAAGTCATATGAACAAAGCCTATCTAGCAGTTACAAATTTTCAGGGAAATAAAACTATTGTAGCGTTGGCGCTGTATTTGTGGAAATTCAGAGCATCCGACCTTTTGAATTGTGCTATGCTGTATCTAGGCTTTTAAATGAGAAATATTGTTTATCCTACTGATAGGCATGTTGTTTGCTGTTTGAAACATGTTTGAAAGTGCCATTATTGTTCCACTATGTCTATGCCTTGTTTTCTTGATGTCTCTTTAATGACCATGCTGCCGAAGAAACGCCGAAAAACAGTCTTGCTGTCTCACGGAGCGGAAGGGTTCGTTGATCAATTTGGAAATCCCATTGTGGTCTGCATTTATGAAGGAAAGAAGGAGGGCCACTTCTCTCAGAATCATTCGTGTAGGATGGGCCACATGGAAACCAGGGATTGGAGGGAATGAACATACTATCAGGACGAGAGTGGATGCCCATGGTTGGGTTGGCGCATTGTGGATGGAGGTCGGGAGATGGAACAGTAATCGAGAGTTGGATTAGGTGGGTGGAGATACGTGGCAGTGGGGAAGTGGAGGTAATGAACATACTATCGAGACGGGAGTGGACTTCCATGGCTGGGTTGGCGCATTGTGGATGGAGTCCGGGAGATGGAACAATAATCGAGAGTGGGATCAGGTGGGAGGAGATATGTGGCAATGGGGAAGTGGAGGTGGAATGGAAGTGAGGGTGATGTAATCGGGAGCATGTGTTATGGCGGGAGTGGGCGTAAGGGTTGAGTGGTTTTCGGATGGGGGTGCGAGTGGTAAGAGGTATTCAGAGGGAGGGGTGTGGAATCATGTAGGAGGGACACGTAGCAGCATGCCCTGGTGGGAAAAACCACTTTTTTGACCCCCCTCGATAAAGGTAGGATGGTAAGGGGGGGCTGAAAATAATTATTAGTTGTTGATCTGGCGGAGTGATAATCCGGGCCATTAAAGGATGAAGGGTCTTTAAATAAATGTGACCCTTTTAAAAATTGCGATTGCAACAGGGTCGGGGCCTGTGTATTACATGGGGGGTTATAGGACATGCGGGGAGTTTTTAGAAAACAAAGGGAAAAAGAACGGGTTATCATAGATAATAATGGCTCCAATGGGGATGCTGCGCCGTGCAACAAAGAACTGGTAGACCAGTTTCCTTATTGAAAACCGAAAATGACAGCATAATCTCCAAGTTTTTATGACCTTCACTTTAGGCTCAAACTTGTCAAATATATCATCCACATTTGCAAATGAGAAAAACATAGAAAAAAATGGAATATATACAATGGTATTTATTTCAAGTGGATCAAGAGATACAATGTTTGAGAAACCTGCCATTAATAGGTCCTCCTGCGTATAGTTGACCATCCATCTCTTGCAATATAAATGTATTATTCCCATGGTAAGTTGAAATTTTATACGGCCCCTTCCAAAGATTCTCGAACTTGCCGTGTTTTCCTTTATCTTCAATCTTAGCTTCCCACTTCAAAACTACGTCTTGAGGATTGGAATTTTCTTGTTTGGTCATTTTGTCAAAAGTCTTTTGAATTATGTTCTGAGATTGCTGTAGACTTCTTCTCTTTTTTCCTGCAGAGCAATTAGTTGGTTGATCCTCCTTTGGATAGAATTTGATTCTTCTTCTAGTCCGTGCAACAATTTCATGGCCAGAACTCCAAGAGAACTGGGAAAAACAACTTCAGTTCCATAAACTAACTCATAAGGAGAAATTCTTATAGATCTTTTAGTACAAATTTTGTCAACCCATAGAGCAAATTTGAGCTTTAAATGCCATGATCTTTTATTTTCTTGCAAAATCTTCTTAATGATTCTTACTAGAATTTTGTTTGATGATTCAGCTAAGCCATTACCTTAGGGGTGATAAGATGTAGAATGGACAAGAGTGATAATATATTGGTTACAAAATCTTACGAGCCTCTTTGATTTGAAAGCTTGGGCATTATCAGTGATGATCTTCGTTGGACAGCCAAATCTTGACATGATGTTATTTTCTAGAAATTGAATAATGCTTGCATCTGTAGCTTGCCTTGTGGGAATATCTTTATTCCACTTTGTGAAGTAATCAGTGGCGGTTAGGATCCACCAATGATGGCCTGAAGATGTAGGATGTATTTCTTCAATAAAATCTAGCCCCCACCACTGGAAAGGGGCTTCAACAAAAATGGACTTCAAAGGCAATGAGAGTAACTTCCTTTTTTCTTGAAATATTTGACATTCATGACAAGAAACAACCTTTCTGTATACATCTCTGAACATTGAAGGCCAATAAAATCCTGTTCTGAGAATCTTATCCATTGTTACTTTCTAGTAATGATGTCCTCCACAATCACCTTTATGAAACTCTTCAATCACCTTTTCAACTTCATCTTCCAATAGGAAATCAAGA
>APFE030892767.1:168622-183623 GCA_000404065.3 Pinus taeda
CAGATGGTAATTTGCCACAAGATCTCCTTCCTCTTTTATAGTCCTAGGCCTTCCCCAATACCATGGTCCAAAACCATAATATTTCAATACCATGAACCCAAAACTATGGATCGGCACAATTGACGAGACGCCATGGTCCAAAATATAGGTTCAAGTTCCAAGATCTAACTGCCATGGACCAAAAGAGTGATCACCAACATATACGCGCTTTTATAATGTATAACCCGCGTGTATACGCGCCTTTGTCTAGATGAACCTGCGTATATGACTTTTTCTACTGTCTGAGTGCCTGATCTGAGATCTGTTACCAGAGAGGGTTGCCATCAAGGACAACACCTGTGCCATAGCTCCAAACCTGGGCCATAATGCCAACAACCATGAGTACCTTTGCTTGCATGGTGGTAGTGATTTGAGAAATAGAGAATGGAAAACTGAGGAGCTATTTGCTCCTACCAAAGTCTAGAAAACAAATTTGTCTAGCTTTTTTGCTGTTGCTCCAGATAAGCATATATAGAAGAAACCCCTTGCTTGTTCAAGTGAGGAAAGGCCAAAAATTGTGCATGCTTTGTAGACAACTGTTCTTTTTTGCTATTTATCCCTCTCCTCTAGTTGCCTTTGAGCTTTTCTAGGTTGACACAATCTCTCATCATAGTTGCCAAAAGTTGTTGCTGAAAGTAAACAAATAAAAGGATAGGTTACTTGCCCTTATGTTATAGTCGAGCGTAGAATTTTCTTTAATAACAAAATCTCCCCAAAGTAAGGAAAAAATAGGCAACATTTAAATACAATAGAAGGTTATTTCTAACTCTATACATATTCTTTTCCATTACTTTTTCTTATTGTATCTCTAAAGTACAAAATCATCAACTCAATCTTTCATTGTCTTCATTTAGGAACAACATAATTTCATTCTTATTAAATTCATATCCATTCCTCTAGTGTGCTGCCATATATACATGATGAGGACCATCGCCTTCCTTCACTTTTCCAACCTGCATAAATGTTACCACACAAAATAACTAGTTTTATAAGTGATACGTGTCACCTCCTAACCACTATCATGTTCTTTCACAAAATTACCACCTATAGCTCTAAAGCAGTGTGATAAACTCTTTGTGGTTTTCCTAAATCACACCACTTTGCCAATCCTCAACCTTTGAATTTATGCACATACCGATGATTATTTAAGGTTCAATATCCATTGTCGATCTCATTGTGCTCCCAATCCAACAGCCATCATGTTCCATCAGTTTTTCAACCCGCATAAACATTACCATGCGAAATGTTCAACACATATTTCTTTTGGCTGTAGTTTCTCTCGAACAAACTGAAGTTGAGTATCAATGTGCTGGGTATTTTTATCAAAGACTGGATTGTATGCAAGCTTGATGGTAATCTGGTTGTCAGTTTTGATAATAGTTGATTCTTTCTATTCTTCTCCTACATCATTGAGAAGTCTTCTCAACCAGATAGATTCACATGTGGTTGCACATAATGCTTAGTACGCAGCTTCACATGAAGATAGAGCTACAGTGATCTGCTTTTTTTCTGCTCCATGCTATGACCCCGGATCCAATGCTGAATGTGTAACCTATGATAGATCTTCGATCATCCAAGTTACCTGCCCAATCGGAATCTGAAAAACCTACTAGAATAACATCAGAAGTGTCAGTGTACAAAATGCCATAATTACTAGTACCACTAAGATACCTCAACACACTTTTTGCTGCGATCTAGTGACTTCGAGTGGTTTTGACATGAACTGACTCAACACACTAACTGAATATGCCAAATCTGATCTTGTTGTAGTCAGATATATCAAACTGCCAACTAGCTATCTATACATAGTGGCATCCACCTCTTTAGTACCATCGTCACTGCACAACTTTAAATTTTGTTGTAATGGTGTTGCTGCTGATCTGCACTGCTCCATTCTGAACCTTTCCAGCATGTTTCTGGCATACTTCCCTTGAGTAAGAAAAGTTTGTCCATAATCTTTCCATACCTCCAATCCCAAGCAATAATGAAGGTTTCCGAGATCTTTCATCTCAAACACTTGTGACATTTGTTGTTTGATTTCTTTGATCAGATTGTTAGCATTCTCTGTTATGATCATATCATCTACATACAAAGAAATCAAAATAGTTTGCCTCTGTTTATTAAACTTGGTATACATATTTGGATCATTCAAGCTCCTATGAAAGCCATGCTATACAAAAAATGAATAAATTTTCTCATACCACAACCTAGGTGCCTGTTCTAAACCATAAAGTGCCTTTTTCAATTTACACACAAGATGTTCCTATCCCTTTTTCACAAAACCTTCAGGTTGTACTAAATAAATTTCTTCTTTCAAGTCACCATTCAGAAATGAAGATTTAACATCTAGCTGGTGTAGTTGCCATTAATGGCTTGTTGCTAAGAAAATTAGCATTCTAATGGTGTTTAATTTGGCTACAGGAGCAAAGGTGTCATCGAAATCTATTCCCTCTTGCTGTGAGTAAACCTTTTCTACCAATCTAGCTTTAAGTTTCTCTATACTCCCATCTTCATTTATTTTTGGTTTATACAGCCATTTACATCCTATGGGGGTTTTACCTTCAGGCAATTCAACCAAATCCCAAGTATGGTTTCTATTTATTGATTATATTTCCTCATACATTACATCCTTCCATGCATCAGATTTACTTGCTTCCTCATAATTTGCAGGTTCTACAATGTTTACAATCTCTGACATTAATGCATAGTCTTTCAGTCTCGAAGATAATTGATTATTCCTACCTGATCTCCTTGGTAGGGGACTTACCTCAACTTTGTCTATTTCAGCCATTTCTAGGCTTGCATCATCATTGATTACATTATCTGTTACTTCTTCTTCTTGTTTCTGCTCCTGCTCTTCATCTTCCTCACTGTTTTCTTCCAATAGCAATGGAAAGTGGAAATCATTTTTAGAATCCTCCTTTCCTTCTTCAACCTGTTCATGAAATATGACATCTTTGCTTGCAAAAATCCTGTGAGTCATGGTATTATATAACTTATATGCCTTGAACTCAGTTCCATATCCAACAAATATACATTTCAGGGCTTTGGGATCTAACTTCTTCCTATCTGCTTTAGGTATATGAGCATAAGCTTTTGACCCAAACATTCTTAAGCGACTTACTGCTGGTTTGAATCCAAACAATGCTTCAAAAATGGTTTTGAAGCCTAAACATCTAATAGGACTCCTATTCTTTAAATACACAGCAGTGTTAATAGTTTCTGCCCAAAGACCATTTGATAGACCCTTACCTTGAAACATGCTCCTTGCACACTCCACAAGCGTTCTGTTCTTCCATTCTGCTACTCCATTCTGCTGTGGACTGTGGGGTACTGTAAACTATTGCACAATCCCATGCCGCTTGTCGAAATCCATGAACTCTCCCAACCTGTATTCTCCCCCTTGATCTGAGCGGAGAACTTTTATACTTTTTCCTATTTGGTTTTCTACCATGGATTTAGACTCTTTAAAATGCTGAAAGGCTTGACTCTTTTTACTCAGAAAGTATATCCATGAAAGTCTAGTGCAATCATCTGTAAATAAAAGAAAGTAATATGTTCCTCCTAATGACCTAGTTTGCATAGGTCCGTAGATGTCTATATGCACCAGTTCTAAGATATCTCTTTCCTTTCTATTAACATGTAAAGGGAACTCTTCTCTATGCATTTTCCCTAATGCACATCCATCACAGTCCAGCTTAACATTATGGAGAACAGGGAGTCCATCAACCATACCTTTTCTTTGAAGTAAGATGAGGTCTTGCAGATTAAGATGGCTGAATCTCTGATGCCAGAGATTTTCAACTGTCGATCCAGCTACAACCATTGCTTGTTGCCGCATACTCTTCACATCTAGTATGTTCAAGTTCCCCACACGCACTACTGTTGCAACTGTTTCCATATGGCTATCCTTAATGACACAATTAGTCTTAAAGAATTGAACTTGCATGTCTTGATCAGTAATCATTGAGACAGAGACCAAATTTTTCTTAATTCCTGGAACATACAATACGTTTTTAATATGTCTAATGTCACCGCTAGGTAGCTTTACAGGAATGTCACCATATCCTTTGATGTCATATCCACTATCATCTCCTAAATAGATTTTCGACCCACGTGAAGTTTCTTTAATAAATTCAAACCATTCCTTCTTACCAGTCATATGTGAGGATGCACCAGAGTCGACATACCATATGTCATCCTCATCTCCCTTTAAAGCTGAAAGAGCAAAATCAACTATAAATAGTCAAAGTTCGTGGCTATGGTCTTCTTCTTCCTCAACAAAGTAACTCTTATGTTTTCTCTGTTTGTTTCTTCCTTCGTCTACCTACCTCTTATAACAATCTTTAATCAGGTGACCAGGTTTTCCACAATAAAAACATTTCTTGGTGGGAAAATTATTAGCGGTCATACCTTTAAGCAGTCTCTTCTGAAATGTGTTGGCTCCTTTCTGCTGCTGCTGCTGCAGTTGCTGATGTTGTTTCCCTCTATACTGTCTCCTTTTTACCATAAGAGCAAGGTCATTTCTCTTTGATTTCAAATTTTGTCATCTCTCTTCTTCCTGTAGCAGAATCCCTATCAGCTCTTCAAACGCGGGGGCTTTCTCCCTTGTTGACAGCCCTGAGATGAACACCTGGTATTCATCAATCATTTTTTTCAACGTGATCATGACCAGATCTAAATCAGAAACTTTCTCTCTAATATCTCCCAATCTGTCCTTCACATCTTAAACTCTAGCAATGAATCCAGCAGCGGACTCATTCTCCTCCATCTTCAATGCAAACAACTTGCCTTTGAGTGACACGACACAGTTTGTATTCTGTTTCTGGTATAGGTTTTTGAGCGTCGTCCAAATGTCAGTGGCCGATTTACAATCTCTAATATGTGGGATAACATTGTCCTTGACGGACATCTTCAATACGACCTTTGCTTTTGTCTCCCTTTTATCACAATCTTGCTCTTGTGCAGTTGATCCTCATCTCATTTCATTTCCTATAACAATCGACCACGTATTTGCACTTTCATGTAAAGTCTGCATCTTCAATTTCCAGTTGGTGAAATTCAATCCATCGCGTTTTCCAGACTCGTGGAGGTACGATTCTATACTATTATTCATATTGGACTGATAAAATTTCTTATCCTCTTACGAATAATTCTATCCAACTGAACACTTTCAGGTCACAAAAAAAACACCATATACTAGATCTGAACCTCTATTTTGCTGAAAAAAAAAATTGTACCTTCAATGAGCCACCACCAGGCAAGTCCGATCTGCTGCCACCGATCAGATCAGGAACTCCAATGCGCCACCACTGAGCAAGTCTAATCTGTTTCCACCGAATAGATCAGGAACTCCAATGCACCACCACTAGACAAGTCTAATTTGCTGCCACCGAATAGATCAGGAACTCCAATTCGCCACCACCGGGCAAATACGATATGCTACCACCGAGAAGATCTGAAGCTTCAAAGTGCCACCACTGGGCAAGGCCACCACCAGGAGAGGCTGATCTGCAAAAAAAAAAAAAATTGCAGATCTTCCAAAGAGAAAGAGGCTGGCGCTTCTCGACAGCGGAAGACACACTCCAGAAACAGTTGGCGGTTCTCGACAGTGGAAGACCCACGCCAGAAACAACTGGTTAAAGGGTTAGCAAAGGTTTAATAAGGGTTAATGAAAGGCAAGACTATGCATAGTCAAATAACATGTTTCCACCTAATGAAGTTAGTGAAGGGGGCCTTAAACCATTCATTGATGGTTGAACATTTTGACTTGATAGTGAGTTAAAATTCCTCGGACAAATGTGCTTATGCATTTGACATGCATATTGTGGGTGTAAGTAGAGGTAACCCTGTGCCAAAAACCTTTAAATTAAACCCAAACTGATCCATTCAAATAGCTTGATACAATTCCTAGATAATTTTAATAACTTAGAACCTTTGAATTGAGCTCAAATATCTACTTAGATACCTACCAAATTAACTTATTAACTTATATTTTTCAATTCCACCTCATTTATTATTTGACTAGAACATCCTCAAGTCCAAATATTTGTTTAGAGTGATGGACTAAAAGTAATAAACACATTTCCATACACTCTTGCATGTTCAAAGGTCAAAAAGATCATATATAAAATTGAAATTGATAAGTTGTATTACGTAAATTTTAAAATGATGAAATATTTTAAGATATTTATAATTAAAATTTATTATTTATTAATATAGATGATGATTAATGTTCATTAAGATTAATATGTTGTATATATATTAAAGAGATATTGTGGTGAGAGATGTTTATAAAATAAAAATAAAATATTCACTAAATAAATAATAATATCAAATTTTGAGTGAATTGCCTTAGCTTTATCAACAAAATTATTAGTTTCCCTATGAGTTTCTTAATCTTATTTTTTTACTACCAATATAATATATAATGTTTTAAATTAAAAGTAAACATTATTATGTGAAAAGTACTTTTAAAATAGAATTAAAATACTTATTTTTATTAAAAGTATTATAAAATACAAAAGGGTCAAAAGTTCAAAACCAAAGGGGTAAAGTATGTATATCATCATAGACTTAGCGGGTAGAGTATGTATGTGTTCATAGACTTGACCTTGACCTTAAAATTGGATGATAATAATAATAATAATAGATTTAGAATCTGGTATGAAAATGTGTGGAATTCATTTTTTACTTAAATGGAATTGACATTTACTATGTAAAAAATATACATATTAATAATAAAAAATATAAGATATATAAATTTCAATTGCATGGTAAAAATATACGCACTAATAATGAAAAAACAATATCTTCATTTTGAGTTAATTTGTCATAAGAGGGAGATATCTATTCCATTCTTAATATGAAATGTATATGTGATATTTAAAAAATATTAATCATAACAATAATTTCAAAATGCATCATAAATAAAATATTTCAATATTATATATACATAGAAAGAGAAAAAGCCCCAAAAATATATTGGTTTGTTCCTCAAATTGAAGGATATCTATAATTATTTCCTTGATTAGCTTGGTGTGTGTAAAATACCATCCTAGATCCATGTTAACCCCAAATCGAAGAAAAAATATTAATTGAATATGTTGGAGTGATGACCTTACTTGAAGTTTCACATTTTAAATGAAGTTTCTAGCTCAAGATTAATGCAGGAGCATCTAGACTTAGCCAACAATGTGATCATTTGTTCACATTCTATGGCTAAATGAGTTAAATTTCATTGACCTGAGTGGTCAAAAGTTAGTTTTGGTAGAGAAGGTTGGACCTCTAAAAAATGATCTTTACTTAATTATTGTAACAATTAGAAAATTGTATTATTTTGGACTAAGGTATAATTTGTTAGCATAGGTGTGTAACAAAGGTTAAGAATAGAGATTTGATTGCTAGATTGATTAAAATAGCGATCGAGTTGTTAGTGCAGTTAGAATAGGATTTGACTCATAAAAGAGAAGAAAATGTATTGGAGAGGAATTGGCTAGGTTGATTGAGAATTGAGTGAGAAGCGAGAGTTTGAGTGATAGATAGGTTTTTGAGATTGAGATGGAGGTCAAATAAATTGTTGTAATTGAGCCGAGAGGGCCAAGACTCTGTAATTTCTATTATATTGAATAAAATGATTCAATGTGCAACTGTGTGTTAATCCTGGTGCAAAATCTCACTTACATCTGTATATCTGCATTGTGAAACCTAACTGGGTGTTTCCTCTATTTTCACGCTTCAATTGTAAATCTCAGCATTTATGTGTTTATCATTAATCATGGTCATTTAGTGTTAATGGGTAATCTTGGAATTAAGCACTAAACATTTATCAAGCGCTTTATTAAAGTTTGATTTAACACACATGGTTTGTACTCGAAAAGAGGGAAGCAGTATATCACATGCCTTTCAAGTGGTAAGTGGTAATATTACAAGTTCGCGTGATTAGCTTGAGCACTCGAAATGTCGCAACCGAAGGAGAGAGAAAAATGTTTCTATCACATGCCTCGAAAGTGATAAAGGCCATGCTTGAATCCACATGAAATCACACAATGACCATTGAATAGGATGGACAAATCGATGATAGAAAATCAATAGGATATCAATGGCGTAGAGTGAAGCACCTGTTTAAAAAGGGAAATTCAACGTGGGACTGACGCATTTAGGAAAAAAATGGGACTCTCAAGATGAAGTAAGACATGTATAGAATCCACTTGAACACATCTGATTGGTTATAAATTAATCAATATTCTATTTTCAAGGTCACCACCTTACTTTGATCAACCTCCTGCATCATTTTGGCATTAGAGCACAGAGATTGAGTTTGACTGTAGTAAACATGCCACCGAGGGGGGGAGCTGGCATAGGTCAAGGAAGACCTGAAGCAAATGTAGTTCTATTGGAGGAGATCTAGAGTTTGAGTACAAGGATGGACAAAATGGAGATTACTCAAAGTAGAACACCCGATGAAGGAGTTGCTAGTGTTGCAGAAGAATCTTCTAAGGAAGAAGGAGAGGAGCAAAACGAGACTACCAGTTATCAATATGTTGGCTAAAGTAGGTGGAAAACCAAAGGTGGAAATTTCGGTGTATGAAAGGAGTCTCAATGCAGAAGAGTTGATGGATTGGATCAGTTCATTGGACAAACATTTTGACTATGAGGAGGTTGATCACAAACAGAAGGTGAAATTTGCAGTTACTAGATTGAAGGGTCATGCAACTATTTGGTGGGATGAACTACAAACATCCACAACAGGAATAGGAAAGTTCAAGATCAAACAATGGTACAAAATGGCGAGTAAAATGAGAGCTAAATTTATGCCAAAAGATTATCAGTTAAATTTTTTCAAATAGTTACAAAATTTAAGGCAAAAAGGAATGTCGGTTAAAGAATATACATAAGAGTTTTATAGATTGAGTATTAGAGTAGGACATGAAAAGGATTACATGGATAAGGTAGCCAAATATATCAATGGCTTAAGATATGACATACAGGATGCGATCAGTTTGTTGAGTCTGAAGACCATTGAAGATGCCTATCAAGTAGGTTTGAAGGCAGAAGAGAAGATGGTGAGGAAACAAAATCAGAGGAATAGGGGGAAAAGTTCAGTAAGAGGTAGAGGAACTACCAATCCAAGGTTTCAATAACATCAGAGTGAAGCAGGAAGTTCAAGTAGTAGACCACCAGGGAGAGGATATTTTAATAGAGGAAGATTTGCACCTAGAGGAAGAGGTCGAGGAAGAGATATTTGGTGTTACATATGTGGAGAATGGGGACATGGATCATGGGAATATCCTCATAATAGAACAAAAAGTCAGAGGAATTTGAATGTGCTTGACGCAAACGAAGAAACACCTCATATTACAGAAAAGGAAGAATCCCCTGAAGTAGGAGAATCTGTGTTGTTGAAAAGTGCGTTGCTTAAGGGAGAGAAAGAGACTAGAGAACCAGCTCAGAGGAAGAGTTTATTCAGAACTACATGAAAATCCAAAGGTAAATGTTGTAAAGTGACAATTGACAGTGGAAGCACTGATAACCTTGTTTCTCCAGAGATCGTGGACAAGCTAGGATTAGTGGAGATAGTACACCCTACTCCTTACAAAGTGTCATGGTTGCAAAAAGGACATCAGATTATTGTGATAGAACAATGCAATGCAGAGATACAGATTGATACTTATAAATATATGATAATGTGTGATATAATTCCAATGGATGTATGCCATGTATGGCAGGAAAGACCATGGAAATTTAATTGGAAAGTTATTCTTGATGCGAGGAAAAATGCTTATACTCTAGAGAAAGATGGAAAAAAACATAAATTGTTGCCATTGAAGGATGAAGCTGACAAAGGAGCACCTGTAAACAATGTTATGTTGATGGGTGGAAAGGAGTTTTTGCAAGAGGTTGGAAAAGGTGTAGAAATGCATTTTGTTGTCATAGGGAGACCTAAGGTAATCTTGACTTCCACAAACTTAGATGATTTACTTGAAGAAATCAAAAGTATGTTGAATGATTTTGTTGATATTATTTTGGATGAGTTGCTAAATGCATTGCCACCAATAAGGAGTATTAGTCATCATATTGACCTAATACCAGGAGCAAGTTTGTCAAACAAAGAACCATATAGATTAACTCCTCAAGAGAATGCAGAAGTTGGAAAACAATTGCAAGAAATGATGGATAAGGGACTAATCAGAGAGAGTCTTAGTTTGTGTGTTGTGCTAACAAACTCAATCCAAAGAAAGTAGGTGAATGGCATATGTGTACAGATTCAAGAGACATAAACAAGATCACTATCAGGTATAGGTTTCCTTTACCATGCATGGATGATTTGATGGATTGTTTGAGTGAGTCAAAGTATTTTACTAAAATAGATCTAAAGAGTGGATATCATAAAATAAGAATTAGAGAAGGAGATGAATGGAAGGCTGCAGTTAAAACAAATAGTGGGTTGTATGAGTGGTTAGTGATGCCTTTTGGACTCACTAATGCACCTAGCACATTCATGAGATTGATGAATAAAGTCTTGAAGGAATATGCAGGCAAGTTTGTTATTGTTTATCTTCATGATATTCTAGTTTTTAGTAGAAGTAAAGAAGAACATCTAGAGCAAATTAGGTTGGTTTTAAGAACTCTGCAGAAAGAGAAACTACTTATAAATCTAAAGAAATGTAGTTTCATGAAAGAAGAATTAACTTACTTGGGATTTGTAGTGTCTAAAGAAGGGTTGAAAATGGATCTAGAGAAAGTCTAGGCAATTTGGAACTAGACCATTCCAAGGAATATATTTGAGGTAAGAATTTTTCATGGTCTTGCAAGCTTTTATAGGAAATTTATCAGAGTTTTTAGTCAAATTTGTACACCAATTCTTGAAACACTCAAGGAGACTAATCATCCATTCAAGTGGACAGAAGTATTAGACAGGAATTTTAAGTTGTTGAAGAGGAAAATCACAAAGAAACTAGTCCTCGCTTTACCTGATTTTGAAAAAGTATTTCAAGTTGAAACAGACACTAGTGGAGTTGCAATTGGGTAGTTTTGAGTTAAGAACAAAGACAAATAGCATACTTTAGTGAGAAATTAAATGAAGCTAAGAAGAAGTACTCTTCTTATGATAAATAATTTTATGCTATTGTACAAGCCTTAAAAAAATGGAGACATTATTTGTCACCAAAAGAGTTTATATTGTTTTCTAACAATCATTCATTACAGTTCATAAAGAACTAGCCAAAATTGAACCAGAAACATGCCAAGCGGGTAGAACTTTTTTAGAGCTCTACTTTTGTGATAAAACACACAAGTGATAAGTTGAACAAAGTTGTTGATGCTTTAAGCAAGGTAAATTTCATTGTGTAAGAATTAAAAGTTGGTGTTTTACGATTTGAAGAAATGGTTGATATGTATAAAGATGATGCAGATTTCAAAGATATTTATGCAGCAGTACAAAAATCCAATAGTTCATAACAAAATTTAGTGGTTAGATTATCTTATCCAAGGAGGTTTATTGTTTAAAGGAAACAAGTTGTGCATTCCAAAATGTTCTATGAGGGAAAACATAATAAAGGAGAAACACAGTGGAGGATTATCTCGTCACTTTGGACAAGACTAAAACTTTGCTCAGGTAAATTCTTTGTACTATTGACCAAAGATGCAGATTGATGTTAAGAGATTTGTTGAGAAGTGTAGGATATGTCAACATGCTAAAGGGTGAAGCTTGAATACAGGATTGTACAAGCCATTGCCAATACCAGATCGACCATGGGATGCAGTTAGCATGGATTTTGTTTTGGGGTTACCTAAAACTCAAAGGGGGGATGATTCCATTTATGTTGTGGTGGATTGATTTTCCAAGATGGCACATTTCCTTGCATGTAAAAAGACTAGTGATCCAAAACATATTCCTAATCTATTTTTTCAGAAATTGTAAGATTACATGGATTGCCTATAAGTGTTGCGTGTGATAGAGATACAAAGTTTGTAGGGAATTTCTGGAGAACTCTTTGGAAGAAACTAGGTGCTAACCTCAGTTTTAGTTGAACATACCATCCTCAAATAGATGAACAAACCAAAGTGGTAAACAGAAGCTTGGGCAACATATTGAGAAGTTTAGTGTATCAAAATCCTAAGAAGTGGGAATTAGCACTAGATTTGGCTAACTTTGCTTATAATGACACTCCAAATTGAAGTACTAGAATGAGTACATTTCCGATTGTTTTTGTGATGAATCCAAGAGGTGTGTATGAGCTAAGAAATTTGGGTAAACATGAGACAAGAAGGGTAAAAGTTGAAGAGTTTGCAAAGCAGATGCAAAGACTAGAAGAAGATGTCAAAGGAAGATTGCAGGAAAGCAGTGACAAATACAAACAAAGATTTGATATGAAAAGAAGAGGGAAAGAATTACAAGTGGGAGATTTAGTGATGGTGTATTTGAGAAAAGAAATATTTCCTGCTAAGACTTACAATAAACTAAAAATTAAAAAGATAGCACCATGTAGAATTGTAAGAAAGTTTTCAACTAATGCTTCTGAAATTGAATTTCCAAAAGGAATTGGAATATCACCTATCTTCAATGTTGTAGATTTGTATCCATACAAAGAAACAAGGGTAGAGCTACAAAAGGAAACTACAAAAGATGAAGTTCAAACTTTGAACTGGGAAGAGCAAATGCCAAAGAAAGTTAAGAAAGAGGTGGAAGCTGTTTTGGAGAAAAGGGTATCCAAAAGAACCAGAGGGCAAGTTTATTTTCAATATCTAGTCAAATGGAAAGGATAACCAGTGAAGGATGCTAGTTGGTTAACAACTGAAGAGCTGCAGAAGTATGGAGTAAACCCTGAAAGTCTGAGGAATGATTCTTTTCTCCCTCGGAGTTTGATGCAGGAGCATCTGGACTTAGCTAGCAATGTGATTGTTTGTTCACATGTTGTGGTTCAATGAGTTAAATTTCATTGACGTGAGTGGTCCAAAGTCAGTTTTGGTAGAGACAGTTGGATCTATCAAAAATGATATTTACTTCATTATTGTAATAATTAGAAAATTGTATTATTTTAGACTAAGGGATAAGTTGTTAGCATAGGTGTGTAACAAAGCTTAAGAATAGATATTTGATTCTTAGATTGATTAAAATAGCGATCGAGTTGTTAGTGTAGTTAGAATAGGATTTGACTCATAAAAGATAACAAAATGTAATGGAGAGGGATTGGCTGGGATGATTAAGGATTGAGTGAGAAGCGAGAGTTTGAGTGATAGATAGTGTTTTGAGATTGAGACAGAGGTCAAAGAAATTGTTGTAATTGAGCTGAGAGGGCCAAGACTCTGTAACTTATATTATATTAAATAAATTGCTTCAACGTGCAACTGTGTGTTAATACTGGTGCAGAATCTCGCTTACATTTGTGTATCTGTGTTCTAAAACCTAACCAGGTATTCCTCTACTTTCACCCTTTAATTGTAAATCTCAGTGTTTATGTGTTTATCATTAATCGCGGTCATTTAGTGTTAATGGGTAATCTTGGAATTAAACACTAAACATTTATTAAGCACTTCATTAAAGTTTGATTTAATGCACATGGGTTGTATTGGAAAAATATGAAGCGGTATATTATGTGTCTTTCAAGTGGTAAGCAGTAATATTTCGAGTCCATGCAATTAGCTCAGGAACTCGACATGTCGCACCTAGAGGAAAGAGAAAATTGTTTTCATCGCATGCCTCCAAAGTGATAAAGATCGTGCTTGAATCCATGCGAAAGCATGCAACGACCATTGGATTGCATGAATAGATCGACGGTAGAAAATCAACGAGCTAGTTAGTGATCAGGGTGAGTGATGACCGTTAGATACGAAGAGAGGAGTTCAATGGTGTAGAGTGAAGCGCTTGCTTAAAAAGGGAAAGTCAACATGGAACCAATGTGTTTAGGAGAAAAAAAAAGGGACCCTCATGATAAAGTAAACCACATATAGAATCCACTTGAACACATTTGATTGGTTATAAATTAACCAATAGCCTATTCTCAAGATGACCACCTTAATTTGATCAACCTCCTGCGTCAAAGATTCATCAGAGAGCTTAAAAAATCCAAAATTCATATGAATATACATTAATTTATAACCCTGATCTTAATTAAAGAATTATGATGCAAAAATAACCATTCATTATCTACAATACTAAATGTATGGTTTTCAAAGTTGCTACTAGCAAACCTATGGATTTGACGACTTGTCCCCCTCTCCATACGCTGGGTCACAAGCTAGCTGATTTCAAGTTTATATCTCTTAGTTATTCTCAAGACTCACAATATGTAGATCATAATTGAGTTTCCCATAATAATTATATAGTTTATTGTATTTAATTACTAGGATAGATCCATCTTAAGCACAGATCTAACATGTACTGAGCGGTTTCAAATTTCTTCGAGTGTAAACTTCTTTTAGGATATAAAACAAGATGTGTATATTTCCATTGTTAAATTGTATTTTTAAATGAGAGTACATTTCTCATTATTAAATAACTAAATTATTTAACTTTTAATCACTAAATTATTCTATTTGTTTATTTAAGAAATAGAAAGAGGGTTGATTTGTATCATTTACTATTAATATGTTTTTGTTTTATTCGATTATGGTCCTTTTATAAATAAAATTGGTTATTGTAATAAATAATGTATATATAACAATTTAATATTATTAATAAATAATTTCATATTTATGTAAACAACTAATGAGTATAACAAATAGTCTTTATTTAGAATTTAAAATTAATAAGTATTTTTTTATTAATTAAATAACTAATTTCTAACTGCTAATTCTGGGCTCTGATGCATCCTTGCTATTTCTTCTTTACCATCTACGGATTTTTTCACCTTTGCTTGAGGATGAACCACATTAGTTGGTTAGAAACATCTCTCATTCCAACCAGATAATATTGATGTGATTAATGTGAAAGACATGCTTACTACACTTTTGAGTATTA
>APFE030892767.1:184017-225366 GCA_000404065.3 Pinus taeda
ATTCAGTAAAATACATTTTTTTTTATGTTAGATTGTAATATTAACAATGAACCAAGGGAATGTAATGATGTTTCATAATATTTTTAATTAAAACTAACCAATAATCATATTATCATTTATATTTTTGTTATACCACATATTTTTTTATTAAAAATTAAGAGAAATGATTCAACTCCAAGTTAAGCACACACAGAATTATGCATCCCTTCACACTAAAAAAATTATTATATAATTATAAACATTTTATTTTATTAAATAAATTTCTTTAAAAACTTAATATTAAATCAAATTAACTAAAAAAAACACTAATTAAATATAATTTAGATGGTTAGATGAAATATTGCTATACTTAATTCGAACATTAATTCGAACATCTAAGTATATTAAACTCATACTAATTATATATATGTTTCGAGACACCAAACATTAAATAAAAATATAGTTACGAAGTGTTATACGCTAATCATTTTTATTTCCATAAGAAGCCATAAATATGTTCCATTTTAGAAAACAAAACAATGCAGATATTTCCATTTTAGAAAACAAAACAATGAGGATGTTTCCATATGCAGATACTTTTCATTTTAGGGAAGAAAACAATGTAGATGTGTCCATAAAAAGTATGACGACATGTGAATCGGATATCAATGAAGTGATAAAATAATATGTACGGTGAAAAATGCCCTATAAAAAATTGAGTAGCCCTTTGGAGTTTGAAGCGGCATCTATATTATATATAGAAGATGCAAGTATCTCGATAAAATACACCACATGCGCAGATAACCATGACAAAGAATGCTCATTCTTTAAGTGAATGATTGACCGCCGATCACTCAAATATCGAAGTGAGAGAAACAATAATTCTTTAATTACTTATCGAAAGATGCGCAAGACCACCCTCTGACGAGCACACGCTATTAACAGACAACGACAGCCAGAGCTGGGGACCATCAGTACCCTGAATACCATCAGTCTGCATTTCTTTCATTACATTTTGGAAAGATACGCAGGACCGCTCTGTGACGAATGCAATCGTTTACCCAAAAAAACAATTTTGATATCCGGGATCATAAAGACGCCTACATACCGTCAGCGAATCATCTCTGATAGCAACCTGGAACTCCTTGGATTACTTTTAGGGATTTAAGACTCCATCGATGGGAAGGAATCGGCAGGTCTGTCGTCTCAATTACGGCAAATCAGAACATCTAGTATCTATAACTAGGTACGAAGAAAGGGCTTGGCCAGACGATTTTGTGAGTTCTGTTATAGTTACTATCTAGCCTAACCTCCGTCATGAACACGTTCCCAATTTTCTCTCGTGCTAATATTGATACATGTAACGATTCGTTTATAGGCCCTTTGCTTGTGCATTCCCCATGGGAAGCCCATCATCAACCTGCAACCACAAAATGTCCGCCAAGAGATTGGCTGTTTGATCAGCCACCGCCGCCAACTACTGATAACGTCGTCCTGGATGAATACGCCAGCAGTCCATTTGAATTCATGCCTGAAGAATATCATCATAGCCAATCCCCGGGTATTCTCCCCATAAATAGCTTAGAGCTGCAGCCGTATGACAGGGAATATTCCGGGCCGATGAGTTCTTGCACCAAAAAGGCTTTACATAACGCCAGGGAACGGCAGAGGCGAAATACAATGAAAGTACTCTACTCCCAACTAAGATCGCTGTTACCTGATTTAAATCCGAAGGTAAACCTCAAACCTACATCATTTTCTTATCGCTTCATAGTTTTGATAAAAGGTAACTGATCGATAGGGATGGTAGATAAAATTGTGCGATAAATTTCAAGATTTCCGGTGCGTTAATGTTGAATTTATTTTCACCAAAAATATGATTTAAACACCTTATTACTAAATACTTTATTACAAAATATTTCTGACTGAATTCCCACCACGTTTCACCCTCCAAGAAATTCATTAGACGAATCCGAATTCCAATGCAGCGAACTTTGCTGACACCATTTTGCTGCCTCGCTCGTAAAATGTGGTTCCGTGAATGGATCAGTTTGAGTCTTTTCTTCTGCTTTTGACAGAGTTCACATAGAGGTTTTAAATTTACTCTGAAACTATGTTTTCTCTTGAATTGAATGCTTTTGACAGAGTTCACGTAGAGGTTTTAAATTTACTCTGAAACTATGTTTTCTCTTGAATTGAATTCTCATTTCCAGAAGAAACTGAGCATTCCAAATACCGTTTCGCGGGCCCTTAAATACATCCCTGAGTTGCGCAACAAAATCGAGAAATTAAAGAGGAAACGGGCTGAATTGATACTCACACGTCTAGCCTTGTATTACACTATTCTAGATAAGGGTTAGGGAATAGGGAAGTAGGGAATAATATAATTCTGGAGAATAGTGTGAACACCCAAGAAGTTGGCAATAAGCACAACTTGGAAAATTTAATTCTTTTTCATTTGATTCCTATATATATATAGGTATATGTCACTTCATTGTATATTTTATTACAATATATATACACATATATGTCACTTCACTGTATATCTTATTACAAGATATACACATATATCGGATTTCGTATTGAAATGCATTTGCATTAAAATAAATTTAGAGCTTCAAGCATATTGATAATATAATATTCACAGTTTCAGGATATCTTATCATAGACAACCTATTTGTTTTTTAAAAAAGAGCACGAGAGCACGAGTTAAAATGCGTAACGTACGAGTTAGATTGAGTTGGTCTATCCATAAATAGCATGTGCAGGTACAAGTTAACGCACAACAGATTACGGGAAGTACAATTTAGAATACAAATGCGTTTAACTTTGCTGACACTATTTTGCTGCCTGATCACTATGAGTTATTTCTTCACATAGAGGTTTTAAATTTATTCTTGAAACTAAGTTTTCTCTTGAATTGAATTTTCATTTGCAGAAGAAACTGAGCATTCCAAATACCGTTTCTCGAGTCCTTAAATACATCCCTGAGTTGCTCAACAAAATAGAGAAATTGAAGAAGAAACGGGCTAAATTGATAGCCATTACCAAACAATCAATTCGTGCAAGCTCCCTGTTGGGCTCAAAATCTTCACAGATTACAGGAGCCGAAGGATTGATTGAATTTATGGGCTCTCCTCCTCTTCTTGCGAACACAGGTTCCCCCGATCATCTTATTGTTACAGTACATGCAGTGTTTGGAAGTTCAGAGATGATAGTAACAATTTGTAATTGGAGAGTTGGGATTTTGTTCTCTACGCTTTTGATCTTTCTAGAAAAGGAGGGACTCGACGTACTCAATGCTTCTACTTTCATTAACCAGGATACAGTTTGTCATTATCTTCATCTTCAGGTTGGGTATTCTTTTCTAAATAATCGTCATTTTCTCTTGGGCCTGTCTGCCCACGGAATCAAGGCATAGCTAACAATCGTAGTGTCGTGGTTGTTTCAGATGATTGCAGGAAGAAGTCAAGTAGATCCAAATCTTCTGCAAAAGAAGCTTCTCTTACTGTTTTCTGATAAAACCTCACCACACAACAGAGCCTGAAAAGAATTGCAGCTTAGTGCCAACGTTTTGAAAGAAATTTCATGCATTGCTTTCCATGCACAAGGAGCTTTGCAAACTTGAAATACCACAGAGACAAGTCTTTTGCATCTAACACCCAGTCTCCAAAGAAGGTAACCTATTGTCAAAGCCCAAAAGTTTCCGGAAGGATTGTAAGATTAAAGTTTGAAGATCCTATTCACTTCATGTTGTTTGTTTCCTATAATTTTAATGATAACGTGCAAGAATATTTGTCCATTTTCTTAGAATTTTTCTACGAGGTTGCTTTTATGATGTTGAAGAGCATTTGTCAAAATTTAAGGATTTTGTCTCGCATAATTTTTCTTATTAAAAAATATGTTGAAGCCAAATTGGGTAAATATCAGAAGAGAATAGGCCAATCATAAACATAAATCCCATAGTTAAAAAAAAATTGAATTAAAATTTGAATATTTATTTATTTAGAATTTTAAATTAATTTAAAATATCATAATTGTCTGTTGCTGTAATTCAATTCGCAATGGCAGTGGAAATGAAGTCTAATCAAATTGGAAATTTTGGGTTCAGATCTTGTGCTATCTCCAATCAAAGTGAGAAGTTGGACATGAAGATGTAATGCTACCAAACTCACAAAAAAAAAACATAATTCTGCATATTAAAAAAATAAAAAAATTGTGACTTATTGACAATTACTCTTCATTTATTGGTCATCCTCATACCTTTTCTACCCTTTATTTACATTTGAAAGCATGCTTTTGACCTTGGAAATGAACCCTAAAACCTAATGGAAAGAAAACTACCTTATTTGAACAACAATTGAATAGCTAATGATGCAAGAGATCAATTGAACAACAATTGAACAACAAATGACACAAGAGGTCAATTGAACAACAAACGACACAAGAGGTCAATTGAACAATAATTGAACAACAAATGATGTAGGAGGTCAATTGAACAACAAATGACACAGGTGGTCAATGGACAACCATCAGTGGACCAATTTAACATGACCTAATAGAATGATTAAAATTTCAATATGAGACACCTAAAATGAAAATGCAAAGAGCAGACTTGATCCCTGATCGAAGTATGCATATACTAACAGTAATAGATTAATAGCCCAGAAAAATATGAATCTCAACAATGATGTAGGCTCATTGAATTCTCAATTGAATTAATTGGAAACCAACTTGAATGAATCCAAGAGACATACTAAGGAATTACTCAAGAAACTTTAAGATAATCAATAGTTTTGGGACGCGGAAAATAATTTTTTGGAAGGCAATCTTTCATAGCTACAAATGCACCTAGAGTTGATGGTTAGTGAGAGGGGATCCATGGGCGAAAATAATATTGATTTAAGTGATGAAGTGGAGTTCTTGAAGGCCCATGTCACTGAATATAAAACTACACTAGTTTGCATGCACTCAACAAGCATACCAAGATTGTTTTTCCAATTAGTAAGGATAGATCAAGAGAGATTCTTGACCTAATACATTCAAATGTAGATAAACCTATGACTTCACTACTAGGAAACACCTATTATGTTTTATTTATTGAGGATTACTCATGGAATATTGAAGGATAACACACTGGAAGAATCATTTACAAATGTGATTGTAAATATCACGTTTATGTGTCACTAGTTGTCCTATATATATATCTCTCTCTCTCTCTGTATATATATATATATATATATATATTATATATTATATATATTTGTATTTATGAGGAGAAAAGAACTAAGGTGAAATCCTTCAATTTGAAGAGTACAACAAGACTTCTTAGGCTTACAAAATTCACATTTTGTCTTTAGATAAAGATAGTTGCAAGTCAGATCCCACAGGGGTTTGGTCTCGTGGCCAGCATGCGATATGCTAAGTCTTTTGTGCCACTATGTAGGTTATGATTTCAATCCTCGTCTTAACCAAGGGTCATTCTTGTAGGCTGAGCGGTTCCTCCTAGATGTTACAGTGGCAACTGGCGGGATTCGACCCCATGTAACATGAGTACAATACCACCGCCATTGCTGATTCAGCTAGTCAACAAAAAAAAGATAGTTGTAAGTTAGATGTCAAGTTTGATGAGGATGTTGGGTCCTGTAAGTCTCAAAACCGTCCAACAAAGATTGAGGAGGTTGAAAAACTTGTGACCCAAATTCTAATCCTCAGATTCATGAGAAATTGAAGTAAGATCAATAAGATTTTGGTGCATGTATAAAGACCATTTTTCCTTCCAGTTTAGTAAGAAGGCCTAAATGGTTTACCTAGATAGTACATGAAGCACAAGGATAAGTAGGGGAGCCTAAGATTTCTTTTGAAATTAGTCATCCTACTAAGAAGTTTCCTAATTATGGTTGTTGGTATCTTCCATTATTAATGTAGAGCCTTTTAGTTTTGAGGTGGTAGTAGGTGAGAGAGTATGCTAGGATACCATGGCAAAGGACTACAAATTCATCGTAAAGAATGATGTCTATTAGATGGTATTGAAACTAGTAGAGAAGCCAATGATTGATTCCATGTGGTGATTAACTACACTAAACCTAACCCTAGGCCCCTGCTAATGCTATTTAAAGAGGTCCCCACCCTCCATTTCCCTCATACAATTCATTGAGCAATTTGGAATTTTTGAGTTGAGCCTTGGCTTTATTTGGAGTGTTTTTCAAACTCTTGAAGGGTTGTTTTGAAGAATTTGTTGGGATGATTTGGAGAGTTGATTGAAGGGGTGATTTGGAGAGTTTTTGAGTTGAGTTTCTTGGGCTTATTTGGACCTGATTGTAGGGTTTATTTTAGAATTTCCTAGGATAGTTTGGAGTTGATTCAAGGGTTGATTTTCATAATTTCTTGGAGTGTTATGAAGATGTTTTTCCTACTATTAGGAGGTGTTAGTTGCTATATAGTCATGTTGAAGATGTAGATGATGAGAATTCAGGTTATTCTATCCTATGATTAGATTGTAGAGTCTATAGTATATACTATATTTAATATTTATTAATTAATACTAATTTTATTTTTGGACTCTAGAGGCCATTCAAAGCCTCTTTGTTGTTGTATTTTGGTTCAGATTAGATTTCACTTAGTGTTATATTGGTCATATGCACCCTTGCTATATACTTGAAAAACTTTGCATATTTGTATAAAATGGTTTGGATTCACATGGATACCTATTATATGCTACCATCATTAAATCATTATCACATGCATTCTTGTAAGGAGGAGAGCTTCACAATTTTGTCTCTTCCCAATGTAATTAAAAATATCATATGTAGAATTTGATTAGGATTGTAAATAGAATATAGAGGATGTGCACAATGCTAGGAGACTACAATGATAGGATATTTTTTATCAGTGCCCTTCCCAAACTCTAAAATTAAATTTCTTGCAAAACTCAGATATCTTGATCTAGTGTCAAATTTGGCTATGTCTATTCATATTGATTCAAATATCATTTTTTGGACTATTTTTTCTTATTCCATCATACAAAAACCCATAAATCTCATGAATGCATATAAAGGTAAGGTAAAATTTGATTTTTTGTCAATATTCTTTTTCTGAGGAGAATCTAGAAGTATACGTTAAAAAAGACAAAAAATAGTGTGAGATGCAATTCTAAACTTTGTTAGAGTAGGGCATGATACTATGGTAACCCTTTCATAGATATTCTAGTTTTTATCTAAGAATCCCTTTGTAGAGGAAAAACTAGTGCAATATTTGGAGGAAGTGGAGTGGTCACATGGGGGATTTAGCATAGTAGACCATCATGATGGATATGATTTCTTGGAAAAACATTGACATTTCCTAACTTATGACACAATGAGAAAAAGCAAGATTTGCTTTGATTAAAAAGACTAGGTCCTTACCGTCATGATAAATCCATGAGCACAAGATCCGAAATACAGAAAAGTCAAGCCAGAATAGAGTTGTGATCTGGGAAAATTATTGGGATGAAATCCAAGGTGGAGACGAGAAGAGTGACTGGGTGATTGAGAAATAATACTGTTATTAAGAATAAATTCCTTATAAACATAGTAAACAAACCTTTCATCACTCATCAACAACCAATGAACAAATCACATAGCATATCAATATCTCTCCAGAAACAAAGATTTGAGAAGGTGTTTGGAAGGATTAGATGCCACCATAATGTATTAATGATAATCACAAAACCATGAACCAGATACTTTTCTCAAAATACATTTGTCCATGTACATGGAATATATTACATTTTTCCATAAATTTGTCTCCCATTCAAAAAATCGTAATCATTGCATGTCAGGGAAAAATAAAACGTTAACAAGTTCTTCTTTAGTGAAAGAACCATGCTATGATAGACCGAAGAAAAATGATAACAACAACCCATTCACACAACGGGGATCTACATTGATGGTGATCAATGATTTATGTTGCAGTGGATGGTGATCCTATGTCATATTTGACATCTACATATGTGTTTTAAAATGGTTTGGACATTATATCGGTGGACATATTTTCAATATCTATAGAGTGATTGATGGTAAAATGTTGAAATTAAAAACTACAATTTATTGATTCCTTATGAAGAGGTTTTAAATTGTCCTTCCGAACGCAATATATGCCTTTTATTTGATTACATGTCAACTCTGAGTTGGTGAAGACTTCAATATCATTAACATCATGTTTTTTTGCATCTTTTAGCCCTTCAATAAGGGCAATGTAATATGCCTCATTGTTTGTCGTGATTCCAAACACATCTCTCTTTCCATAAAATAAATGATTTGTTGCCATATTTTATAGGATGAATTTAACAACTGCTCGACCTAGATTTGGAAAGAAGGACACTTTAATGGATAAATGACACTTTTGCACTATTTTTTACACTTCAAAAACTTGAAAAATAAGATATTAATAAATTCATGTTAAACAAGTAGTCAATTATCTATTTATTAATACTCAACATGTGTTTAAATCATATATAATTCAAAAAAGAAGATAATTTTTTTCACAAATTTAATGGAAGACTGACTGACAAATTTTAATGGAGCATCAGAATCAAATTGAATGCTTTCGATATTGTTAGATATAAGTATCCTTATGACTGTTACAATGTCATATTTCCTACTAGTAGTTACAAGGGGGAGCTAGAAATTCGATTTCACATCTTGCAAGGATAATTTTCAAAATAGTAAGATTTCTTAAGTGTCCCGGTCTTAAAAAGTTCAGAAAGATAAATTAGTGCGATATATGTTATCTAATGGTGTTATGGGGTATATAATGCAATTTAAGATAACCTCACAACATCTTTTGATTATTCGAGTAGTTTCTCTAATTTACAATTCTTTCTTTGAAACATTCTAACTAAAATTGAAATTAATGTTCAATCTGGTATTGTAACAAAATTAAACAGAAGATAGAGTCTCAATAATGGGAAAAATAAATAGAAAAAAAGGGTGCAGGCTACTTGGAATGCAAGTTTTTCCATTAGTATGCAGCTTCTTGCCCCATTCACTTTGAACATGGCATTCCTAAAAGGAAATATTCCTAAAACAACATGAAAAGATGCAATCCAATAAATGTTGGCCATGTTTTTTGAGGGTGACCATTTGCTAAGTAGGACTAGACTTGAATGAAACACCTTTCTACAATGTATGTTTACATCACAACTCTACTAGTAGTCCGTCCTCAATGATTCTCAGTGTTGCAATAATATATGTGAAATTTATTATGGTCACATTCCACTACCTGTGGCAAAAGAGATGTGATAGAACAAAGCAAAGGCAATGAAATTTCATCTTTTATAGTTATCCAATATTGAACTCATCTCATTTCCTTAATAAAGTCAAAGATGATGCTAGATGTAGGATTTATATCACATGCATTTTCCCTAATTACGAGGGTAAGTAAGCCGAAAGCTACTTTAAATAATGTTGACGTAGCAAGTACTCTCTGAAAGAATGACAATTTCATCCCTCTAAGTAGAGTGCCAACTTTTTCGAAAGAAATGGGAGTCCTAAAAAAGTACATAAATTGGTTGCACAATAATGTGTCCTAGCAATAGTTTTGCCATGAGTACCTTTGCTTGCATGGTGGTAGTGATTTGAGAAATAGAGAATGGAAAAGTGAGGAGCTGCCTACTCCTACCAAAGTCTAGAAAATGAATTTGTCTAGCTTTTTTATTGTTGCTCCAGATAAGCATATACAGAAGAAACCCCTTGCTTGTTCAAGTGAGGAAAGGCCAAAAATTGTGCATTCTTTCCAGAAAACTGTTCTTTTTTGCTATTTATCCCTCTCCTCTAGTTGCCTTTGAGCTTTTCTAGGTTGACACAATCTCTCATCATAGTTGCCAAAAGTTGTTGCTGAAAGTAAACAAATAAAAGGATATGTTACTTGCCCTTATGTTATAGTCCAACATAGAATTTTTTTTAATGACAAAATCTCCCTGAAGTAAGGATAAAATAGGCAGCATTTAAAGACAATAGAAGGTTATTTCTAACTGTATACATATTCTTTTCCATTACATTTTCTTATTGTATCTATAAAGTACAAAATCATCAACTCAATCTTTCACTGTCTTCATTTAGGAACAACATAATTTCATTCTTAGTAAATTCATATCCATTCCTCTAGTGTGCTGCCATATATCCATGATGAGGACTATTGCCTTCCATCACTTTTCCAACCTGCATAAATGTTACCACACGAAATAACTGGTTTTATAAGTGATATGTGTCACCTCCTAACCACTATCGTGTTCTTTCACATAATTACCACCTGTAGCTCTAAAGTAGTGTGATAAACTCTTTGTGGTTTTCTTAAATCACACCACTTTGCCAATCCTCAACCTTTGACTTTATGCATATACCGATGATTATTCAAGGTTCAATATCCATTTTTGATCTCGTTGTGCTCCCAATCTAACAGCCATCGTGTTCCATCAGTTTTTCAACCTGCATAAATGTTACCATGCGAAATATTCAACACATATTTCTTTTGCCTGTAGTTTCTCTCGAACAAAATGAAATTGAGTATTGATGTGCTTGGTATTTTTATGAAAGACTGGATTTTATGCAAGCTTGATGGTACTCTGGTTGTCAGTTTTGATAATAGTTGATTCTTTCTATTCTTTTCCTACATCGTTGAAAAGTCTTCTCAACCAGATAGATTCACATGTGGTTGCACACAATGCTTTGTACTCAGCTTCACATGAAGATAGAGCTACAATGCTCTGCTTTTTGCTACTCCATGCTATGACCCCAGATCCAATGTTGAATGCGTAACCTGTGATAGATCTTCGATCATCCAAGTTACCTGCCCAATCGGAATCTAAAAAACCTACTAGAATAACATTAGAAGTGTCAGTGTACAAAATTCCATAATTACTAGTACCACTAAGATACCTCAACACACTTTTTGTAGTGACCTAGTGACTTTTGAGTGGTTTTGACATGAACTGACTCAACACACTAACTGAATATGCCAAATCTAGTCTAGTTGTAGTCAGATATATCAAACTGCCAACTAGCTGTTTGTACGTAGTGGCATCCACCTCTTTAGTACCATCATCACTACTCAACATTAAATTCGGCTGTAATGGTGTTGATGTTGATCTGCACTGCTCCATTCTGAACCTTTCCAGCAAGTTTCTGGCATACTTCCCTTGAGTAAGAAAAGTTTGACTAGAATCTTTCCATACCTCCAATCCCAAGCAATAATGAAGGTTTCCGAGACCTTTCATCTCAAACACTTGTGACATTTGCTGTTTGATTTCTTTGATCAGATTGTTAGCATTCCCTATTATGATCATATCATCTACATACAAAGAAATCAAAATAAATTGCCTCTGTTTATTAAACTTGGTATACAAATTTGGATCATTCAAGCTCCTATAAAAGCCATGCTATACAAAAAATGAATCAATCTTCTCACACCACGACCTGGGTGCCTGTTTTAAACCATAAAGTGCCTTTTTCAATTTACACACAAGATGTTCCTATCCCTTTTTCGCAAAACCTTCAGGTTGTACTTAATAAATTTCTTCTTTCAAGTCACCATTCAGAAATGTACATTTAACATCTAGCTGATGTAGTTGCCATTTATGTTTTGTTTCTAAGGAAATTAGCTTTCTAATGGTGCTTAATTTGGCTACAGGAGAAAAGATGTCATCAAAATCTATTCCCTCTTGCTGTGGGTAACCCTTTGCTACCAGTCTAGCTTTAAGTTTCTCTATACTCCCATCTGCATTTATTTTTGGTTTATACGGTCATTTACATCCTATGGGGGTTTTACCTTCAGGAAATTCAACCAAATCCCAAGTATGGTTTCTATTTATTGATTATATTTCCTCATACATTGCAACCCTCCATGCATCAAATTTACTTTCTTGCTCATAATTTGCAGGTTCTACAATGTTTACAATCTCTGACATTAATGCATAGTCTTTCAGTCTAGAAGATAATCGAGTCTTCCTATCTGATCTCCTTGGTAGGGGACTTACCTCAACTTTATCTATTTCAAACTTTTCTAGGCTTGCATCATCATTGATTACATTATCTGTTACTTCTTCTTCTTGTTTCTACTCCTGCTCTTCATCTTCCTCACAGTTTTCTTCCAATAGTAATGGAATGTGGCAATCACTGTTAGAATCCTCCTTTTCTTCTTCAACCTGTTCATGAAATATGACATCTATGCTTGCAAAAACCTTGTGAGTCACAGGATCATATAACTTATATGCCTTGAACTCAGTGCCATATCCAACAAATATACATTTCAGGGCTTTGGGATCTAACTTCTTCATATCTGCTTTGAGTATATGAGCATAAGCTTTTGACCCAAACATTCTTAAGTGACTTACTGCTGGTTTGAATCCAACAATGCTTCAAAAGGGGTTTTGAAGCCTAAACATCTAATAGGACTCCTATTCTTTAAATACACAGCAGTGTTAATAGCTTCTGCCCAAAGACCATTTGATAGACCCTTGCCTTGAAGCATGCTCCTTGCGCACTCCACAAGAGTTCTGTTCTTCCGTTCTGCTACTCCATTCTGCTGTGGAACGTGGGGCACTGTAAACTGTTGCACAATCCCATGCCGCTTGCAGAAATCCATGAACTCTCCCAACCTGTATTCTCCCCCTTAATCTGCGCGGAGAATTTTTATCCTTTTTCCTGTTTGGTTTTCTACCATGGATTTAAACTCTTTAAGATACTGAAAGGCTTGAATCTTTTTACACAAAAATTATATCCATGGAAATCTAGTGCAATCCTCTATAAATAAAAGAAAGTAATATGCTCCTCCTAATGTCCTAGTTTGGATAGGTTTGCAGATGTCTGTATGCACCAATTCTAAGATATCTATTTCCTTTCTATTGACATGTAAAGGGAACTCTTCTCTATGCATTTTCCCTAATGCACATCCATCACAGTCCAGCTTAACATTATGGAGAACAGGGAGTCCATCAACCATGCCTTTTCTCTGAAGTAAGATGAGGTCTTGCAGATTAAGATGGCCGAATCTCTGATGCCAGAGATCTTCAACTGTCGATCCAGCTGCAGCCATTGCTTGTTGTGGCATACTCTTCACATCTAGTCTGTACAGGTTCCCCACGCGCACTCCTATTACAACTATTTCCATCTGGCTATCCTTGATGACACAGTTATTCTTAAAGAATTGAACTTGCATGTCTTGATCAGTAATCATTGAGACGTAGACCAAATTTTTCTTAATTCCTGGAACATACAATAAATTTTTAATATGTCTAATGTCACTGCTAGGTAACTTTACAGGGATGTCACCATATCCTTTGATCTCATATCCACTGTCATCTCCTAAATAGATTTTTGACCCACATGAAGTTTCTTCAAGAAATTCAAACCATTCCTTCTTACCAGTCATATGTGAGGATGTGCCAGAGTCGACATACCATGTGTCGTCCTCATCTCCCTTTAAAGCTAAAAGAGCACAATCGACTATAAATAGTCAAAGTTCATGGCTATGGTCTGCTTCTTCCTCAACAAAGTAACTGTTATGTTTTCTCTGTTTGTTTCTTCCTTTGTCTACCTGCCTCTTATAATAATCTTTAATTTAGTGACCAGGTTTTCCATAGTAAAAACATTTCTTGATGGGAAAATTATTAGCGGTCATACCTTTAAGCGGTCTCTTCTGAAATGTGTTGGCTCCTTTCTGTTGTTGCTACTGTTGTTGCTAATGTTGTTTCCCTCTATAGTGTCTCCCTTTTGCCATCAGAGCAAGGTCATTTCTCTTTGATTTCAAATTTGTCTTCTCTCTTCTTCCTGTAGCAGAATCCCTGTCAGCTCTTCAAACGCAGGGGCTTTCTCCCTTGCTGACAGCCCCAAGATGAACACCTCGTATTCATCAATCATTCTGTTCAACGTGATCATGACCAGAACCGAATCGGAAACTTTCTCTCTGATATCTCCTAATCTATCCTTCAGATATTTAACACTAGTAATGAATCCAGTAGCAGACTCATTCTCCTCCATCTTCAATGCAAACAACTTGCCTTTGAGTGACACGACACGATTTGTATTTTATGTCTGGTATAGGTTTTTGAGCATCGTCCAAACGTCAGTGGCCGATTTACAGTCTCTAATATGTGGGATAACATTGTCCTTGATGGACATCTTCAATATGACCTTCGCTTTTGTCTCCCTTTTATCCCAATCTTGCTCTTGTGTAGCTCATATTGGTCTCAACTCATTTCTTATAACAATCTACCACGCATTTGCACTTTCAAGTAAAGTCTACATCTTGAATTTCCAGTTGGTGAAATTCAATCCATCGAGTTTGCCAAACTCGTGGAGGTATGATTCTATACTGTTATTCATATTGGATTGATAAAATTTCTGATCCTCTGATGAATAAATCTATCCAACTGAACACTTTCAGGTCACAAAAAAAAACACCATATACTAGATCCGAACCTCTGTTTTGCTGAAAAAAAGAAAATTGTACCTTCAATAAGCCACAACCGAGCAAGTTTGATCTACTGCCACAGAGCAGATCAGGAACTCCAATGTGCCACCATCGGGCAAGTCCGATCTGCTGCCACCGAACAGATCAGGAACTCCAATGCGCCACCATTGGGCAAGTTCGATCTGCTGCCACCGAACAAATCAGGAACTCCAATGCGCCACCACCGGGCAAATCTGATCTGGTGCCACTAAGAAAATCTGAAGCTTCAAAGTGCCACCACGAGGCAAGGCCACCACCAAGAAACGCAGATCTGCAAAACAAAGAAAAAATTTGCATATCTTCCAAAGAGAAAGAGGCTGGCGCTTCTTGACAGTGGAAGACCCACACCAGAAATAGTTGGCGCTTCTCGACAGCGGAAGACCCGCGCCAGAAACAGCTGGTTAAAGGGTTAGTGAATGTTTAATAAGGGTTAATGAAAGGAAAGACTATGCATAGCCAAATAACACGTTTCCACATAATGAAGTTAGTGAAGGCGGCCTTAAACCATTCATTGATGGTTGAAGATTTTGACTTGATCGTGAGTTAAAATTCCTCGGACAAATGTGCTTATGCATTTGACATGCATACTGTGGGTGTAAGTGGAGGTAACCCTACGTGAAAAACCTTTAAATTAAACCCAAATTGATCCATTCAGATAGCTTGATACAATTCCTAAATAATTTTAATAACTTAGAACCTTTGAATTGAGCTCAAATATCTACTTAGATACCTATCAAATTAACTTATTAACTTATATTTTTCAAGTCCACCTCGTTTATTATTTGACTAGAAAATCCTCTAGTGCAAATATTTTTTTAGAGTGATGGAACAAAAGTAATAAACACATTTCCACACACTCCTGCATATCCAAATGTTGAAAAGATCATAAATAAAATTGAAATTGATAAGTTGTATTATGTAAATTTTAAAATAATAAAATATTTTAAGATATTTATAATTAAAATTTATTATTTATTAATATAGATGATGATTAATGTTCATTAAGATTAATATGTTGTATATATATTAAAGAGATATTGTGGTGAGAGATGTTTATAAAATAAAAATAAAATATTCACTAAATAAATAATAATATCAAATTTTGAGTGAATTGCCTTAGCTTTATCAACAAAATTATTAGTTTCCCTATGAGTTTCTTAATCTTAGTTTTTTACTACCAATATAATATAATGTTTTAAATTAAAAGTAAAAAACATTATTATATGATAAGTACTTTATGGGTCACAAGTTCAAAACCAAAGGGGTAAAGTATGTTATGTCATCATAGACTTAGCGGGTAGAGTAGTGTATTATTCATAGACTTGAACTTGACCTTAAAATTGGATAATAAATAATTAATAGATTTAGAATCTGGTATGAAAATGTGTGGAATTCATTTTGTACTTAATGGAAATGACATTTACTATGTAAAAATATACGTATTAATTATAATAAAAATATAAGATATATAATTTTCGATTGCATGGTAAAAATATACAAATTAATAATGTAAAAACAATATTTTCATTTTGAATTAATTTGTCATAAGAGGGAGATGTCTATTCCATTCTTAATATGAAATGTATATCTGATATTTAAAAAATATTAATCATAACAATAATTTCAAAATGCATCATAAATAAAATATTTCAATATTATATATACATAGAAAGAGAAAAACCCCCAAAAATATATTGGCATGTTCCTCAAATTCAAGGATATCTATAAATATTTCCATGATTAGCTTGGTGTGTGTAAAATACCATCCTAGATCCATGTTAACCCCAAATCGAAGAAAAAATATTAATTGAATATGTTGGAGTGATGACCTTACTTGAAGTTTCACATTTTAAAAGAAGTTTCTAGCTCAAGATTAATGCAGGAGCATCTAGACCTAGCCAGCAATGTGATCGTTTGTTCACATGCTATGGCTAAATGAGTTCAATTTCATTGACCTGAGTGCTCAAAATTCAGTTTTGGTAGAGAAGGTTGGACCTCTCAAAAATGATCTTTACTTAATTATTGTAACAATTAGAAAATTGTATTATTTTGGACTAAGGTATAATTTGTTAGCATAGGTGTGTAACAAAGGTTAAGAATAGAGATTTGGTTGCTAGATTGATTAAATAGCGATCGATTTGTTAGTGCAATTAGAATAGGATTTGACTCATAAAAGAGAAGAAAATGGATTGGAGAGGAATTGGCTAGGCTGATTGAGAATTGAGTGAGAAGCGAGAGTTTGAGTGATAGATAGGTTTTTGAGATTGAGATTGAGGTAAAATAAATTGTTGTAATTAAGCCAAGAGGGCCAAGACTTTGTAATTTCTATTATATTGAATAAAATGATTCAATGTGCAACTGTGTGTTAATCCTGGTGCATAATCTTGCTTACATATGTGTATCTCCATTGTGAAACCTAATTGGGTATTTCCTCTATTTTCATGCTTCAATTGTAAATCTCAGCTTTTATGTGTTTATCATTAATCGCGGTCATTTAGTGTTAATGGGTAATCTTGGAATTAAACACTAAACATTTATCAAGAGCTTTATTAAAGTTTGATTTAATGCACATGGTTTGTACTGGAAAAGAGGGAAGCAGTATATCACGTGCCTTTCAAGTGGTAAGTGGTAATATTACAAGTTTGCATGATTAGCTTAAGCACTTGAAATGTCGCAACCAAAGGAGAGAGAAAACCATTTCTATCACTTGCCTTGAAAGTGATAAAGGCCATGCTTGAATCCACGTGAAATCACACAATGACCATTGGATTGGATGGACAAATTGAAGATAGAAAATTGACAGGCTAGTTAGTGATTGAGGTGAGTGATGATTGTCAGATCTAGAGAGAGGATATCAATGGCGTAGAGTGAAGCACCTGTTTAAAAAGGGAAAGTCAACGTGGGACTGACGTATTTAGGAGAAAAATGGGACCCTCAAGATGAAGTAAGGCATGTATAGAATCCACTTGATCACATCTGATTAGTTATAAATTAATCAATAGTCTATTTTCAAGATGACCACCTTACTTTTATCAACCTCCTACATCATTTTGGCATTAGAACACGAAGATTGAGTTTGACTGCAGTAAACATGCCACCGAGGAGGGGAGCTGGCATAGGTCGAGGAAGACCTAAAGCAAATGTAGTTCTATTGGAGGAGATCTAGAGTCTGAGTACAAGGATGGACACAATGGAGATTGCTCAGAGGAGAACACCTTATGAAGGAGTTGCTAGTGCTGCAGAAGAATATTCTGAGGAAGAAGGAGAGGAGGAAAACGAAACTACCAAAGTTATCAATATGTTGGCTAAAGTAGGTGGAAAACAAAAGGTGGCAATTCCTGTGTATGAAATGAGTCTCAATGCAAAAGAGTTGATGGATTGGATCAGTTCATTAGACAAATATTTTGACTATGAGGAGGTTGATCACAAACAGAAGGTGAAATTTATAGTTACCAGATTGAAGGGTAACCCAACTATTTGGTGGGATGAATTACAAACATCCAGAACAGGAAAAGGATAGTCCAAGATCAAACAATGGTACAAAATGATGAGTAAAATGAGAGCTAAATTTATGCCAAAATATTATCAGTTAAATTTTTTCAAATAGTTACAGAATTTAAGGCAAAAAGGAATGTCGGTTAAAGAATATACATAATAGTTTTATAAATTGAGTATTAGAGTAGGACATGCAGAGGATTACATCAATAAGGTAGCCAAATATATCAATGGCTTAAGATATGACATACAGGATGAGATCAGTTTGTTGAGTCTGAAGACCATTGAAGATGCCTATCAAGTAGGTTTGAAGGCAGAAGAGATGATGGTGAGGAAACAAAATCAGAGGAATAGGGGGAAAAGTTTAGTAAGAGGTAGAGGAACTACCAAACAAAGGTTTCAATAACATTAGAGTGAATCAGGAAGTTCAAGTAGTAGACCACCAGGGAGAGGAGATTTTAATAGAGGAAGATTTGCACCTAGAGGAAGAGGTTGAGGAAGAGATATTTGGTGTTACACATGTGGAGAATGGGAACATGGATCATGGGAATATCCTCATAATATAACAACAAGTCAGAGGAATGTGAATGTGCTCAACGTAAACAAAGAAACACCTCATATTACAGAAAAGGAGGAATCCCCTAAAGTAGGAGAATCTGTGTTGTTGAAAAGGGTGTCGCTTAAGGGAGAGAAAGGGACTAGAGAACCATCTCAGAGGAAGAGTTTATTCAGAACTACATGAAAATCCAAAGGTAAATGTTGTAAAGTGATAATTGACAGTGGAAGCATTGATAACCTTGTTTCTACAAAGATGGTGGACAAGCTAGGATCAGTGGAGACAATACACCCTACTCCTTACAAAGTGTCATGGTTGCAGAAAGGACATCAGATTATTATGACAAAATAATGCAAGGTAGAGATACAGATTGATACTTATAAAGATATGATAATGTGTGATATAATTCCAATGGATGTATGCCATGTATTGCAGGAAAGACCATGGAAATTTGATTGGAAAGTTATTCTTGATGGGAGGAAAAATACTTATACTCTGGAGAAGGATGGAAATAAACATAAACTGTTTCCATTGAAGGATGAAGCTGACAAAGGAGCACCTGCAAACAATGTTATGTTTATGGGTAGAAAGGAAATGTTGCAAGAGATTGGAAAAGGTGTAGAAATGCATTTTGTTGTCATAGGGAGACCTAAGATAATCTTGACTTCCACAAACTTAGATGATTTACCTGAAGAAATCAAAACTATGTTGAATGATTTTGTTGATATTATTTTGGATGTGTTTCCAAATGCATTCCCACCAATAAGGAGTATTAGTCATCATATTGACCTAATACAAGGAGCAAGTTTGCCAAACAGAGAACCATACAGATTAACTCCTCAAGGGAATGCAGAAGTTGGAAAGCAAGTGCAAGAAATGATGGATAAGGGACTAATCAGAGAGAATCTTAGTCTGTGTGTTGTACTAACAAACTTGGTCCAAAGAAAGGAGGTGAATGGCATATGTGTATAGATTCCAGAGCCATAAAAGAGATCACTATCAGGTATAGGTTTCGTTTACCATGCATGAATGATTTGATGGATTGTTTAAGTGGTTCAAAGTATTTTACTAAAATAGATCTGAAGAGTGGATATCATAAAATAAGAATTAGAGAACGAGATGAATGGGAGACTGCATTTAAAACAAATAGTGGGTTGTATGAGTGGTTAGTGATGCCTTTTGGACTCACTAATGCACCTAGCACATTCACGAGATTGATGAATAAATTCTTGAAGGAATATGCAAGTAAGCTTGTTATTGTTTATCTTCATAATATTCTAGTTTTTAGTAGAAGTAGAGAAGAACATCTAGAGCATCTTAAGTTGGTTTTAAGAACTCTGCAAAAAGAGAAACTACTTATAAATCTAAAGAAATGTAGTTTCCTGAAAGAAGAATTAACTTACTTGGGATTTTTAGTTTCTAAAGAAGGGTTGAAAATGAATCTAGAGAAAGTCCAAGCAATTTGGAACTAGAACATTCCAAGGAATATATTTGAGGTAAGAATTTTTCATGGCCTTGCAAGCTTTTATAGGAAATTTATCAGAGGTTTTAGTCAGATTTGTACACATATTCTTGAAAACTCAAGGAGACTAACCATCCATTCAAGTGGAAAAAAGTATTAGACAAGAATTTTAAGTTGTTGAAGAGGAAAATCACAAAGAAACTAGTCTTAGCTTTACCTAATTTTGAAAAAGTATTTCAAGTTGAAACAGACACTAGTGGAGTTGCAATTGGAGCAGTTTTGAGTTAAGAACAAAGACCAATAGCATACTTTAGTGAGAAATTAAATGAAGCTAAGAAGAAGTACTCTTCTTATGAGAAAGAATTTTATGCTACTGTACAAGCCTTAAAAAAATGAAGACATTATTTGCGACCAAAAGATTTTATACTGTATTCTAACAATCATGCATTACAGTTCATAAATAACTAGCCAAAATTGAACCAAAAACATTCCAAGTGGGTAGATGTTTTGCAGAGCTCTACTTTTGTGATAAAACACCCAAGTGGTAAGTTAAACAAATTTGTTGATGCTTTAAGCAAGGTAAATTTCATTGTGTAAGAATTAAAAGTTGGCGTTGCACGATTTGAAGAAATGGTTGATATTTATAAAGATGATGTGGATTTCAAAGATATTTATGAAACAGTACAAAATCCAATAGTTCATAACAAAATTCAGTGGTTAGATTATCTTATCCAAGGAGTTTTATTATTTAAAGGAAACAAGTTGTGCATTCCCAAATGTTCTATGAGGGAAAACATAATAAAGGAGAAACACAGTGGAGGATTATCTGGTCACTTTGGACAAGACAAGACCTTTTCTCATGTAAATTCTTTTACTATTGGCCAAAGATGCAGATTGATGTTAAGGGATTTGTTGATAAGTGCAGGATATGTCAGCATGCTAAAGGGTGAAGCTATAATACAGGATTGTATAAGCCATTGCCAATACCAGATCGACCATGGTATGCAGTTAGAATGGATCTTGTTTTGGGGTTACCTAAAACTCAAAGGGGCGATGATTCCATTTATGTTGTGGTGGATTGATTTTCCAAGATGGCACATTTCCTTCCGTGTAAAAAGACTAGTGATCCAAAACATATTTCTAATCTATTTTTTCAGAAATTGTAAGATTACATTGATTGCCTATAAGTATTTTGTCTGATAGAGATACAAAGTTTGTAGGGAATTTATGGAGAACTCTTTGGAAGAAACTAGGTGCTAACCTCAGTTTTAGTTTAGCATACCATCGTCAAATAGATGGACAAACCAAAGTGGTAAACAAAAGCTTGGGGAACATATTGAGAAGTTTAGTGTATCAAAATCCTAAGCAGTGGGATTTAGCATTAGCTTTGGCTAACTTTGTTTATAATGACACTCCACATTGAAGTACTGGAATTAGTCCATTTCCAATTTTTTTTGGGATGAATCCAAGAGGTGTGTATCAGCTAAGAAATTTGGGTAAACATGAGACAAGAAGTGTAAAAGTTGAAGAGTTTGCAAAGAAGATGCAAAGACTAGAAGAAGATGTCAAAGGCAGATTGCAAGAAAGCAGTGGCAAATACAAACAAAGAGCTGATATGAAAAGAAGAGGGAAAGAATTCCATGTGGGAGATTTAGTGATGGTGTATTTGAGAAAAGAAAGATTTCCTACTAAGACTTACAATAAACTAAAAATGCAAAAGATAGCAACTAATGCTAAGAAAGTTTTCAACTAATGCTTATGAAATTGAATTGCCAGAAGGAATTGGAATATCACCTATGTTCAATGTTGTAGATTTGTATCCATACAAAGAAACAAAGACAAAGCTACAGAAGGAAACTACAGAAGATGAAGTTCAAACTTTGAACTGGGAAGAGAAAATGCCAAAGATAGTTAAGAAAGAGGTGTAAGTTGTTTTGGAGAAATGGGTATCCAAAAGAACCAGAGGACAAGTTTCTTTCAATATCTATTCAAATGGAAAGGATAACCAGTGGAGGATGCTAGTGGGTTGACAACTGAAGAGTTGCAGAAGTATGGAGAAAACCCTGAAAGTCTAAGGAATGATTCTTTCCTTCCCTGGGAGTCTGATGTAGGAGCATCTGCACTTAGCTAACAATGTGATTGTTTGTTCACATGTTGTGGTTCAATGAGTTAAATTTCATTGACGTGAGTGGTCCAAAGTCAATTTTGGTAGAGGCAGTTGGATCTATCGAAAATGATATTTACTTCATTATTGTAATAATTAGAAAATTGTATTATTTTAGACTAAGGGATAAGTTGTTAGCATAGGTGTGTAACAAAGTTTAAGAATAGAGATTTGATCATTAGATTGATTAAAATAGCGATCGAGTTGTTAGTGCTCTTAGAATAGGATTTGACTCATGAAAGAGAACAAAATGTAATGGAGAGTGATTGGCTGGGATGATTAAGGATTGAGTGAGAAGCGAGAGTTTGAGTGATAGATAGGGTTTTGAGATTGAGACAGAGGTGAAATAAATTGTTGTAATTGAGCCGAGAGGGCCAAGACTCTGTAACTTATATTGTATTAAATAAATTGATTCAATGTGCAACTGTGTGTTAATACTGGTCCATAATCTCGCTTACATTTGTGTATCTGTGTTCTAAAACCTAACCAGGTATTTCATCCATTTTCACACTTTAATTGTAAATCTCAGTGTTTATGTGTTTATCATTAATCGCGGTCATTTAGTGTTAATGGGTAATGTTGGAATTAAACACTAAACATTTATTAAGCACTTCATTAAATTTTGATTTAATGCACATGGTTGTATTGGAAAAATAGGAAGCGGTATATTACGTGCCTTTCAAGTGGTAAGCGGTAATATTTCTAGTCCACGCGATTAGCTCAGGCACTCGACACGTTGCACCTAGAGGAAAGGGAAAACCATTTTTAACGCATGCCTCCGAAGTGGTAAAGATCGTGCTTGAATCCATGCGAAATCATGCAATGACCATTAGATTGGATGAATAGATTGACAGTAGAAAATCAACGAGCTAGTTAGTGATCAGGGTGAGTAGTGACCGTTAGATACGGAGAGAGGAGTTCAATGGTGTAAAGTGAAGCACTTGCTTAAAAAGGGAAAGTCAACATGGGACCGAACTGTTTAGGAGAAAAAAAAGGGACCCTCATGATAAAGTAAACCACATATAGAATCAACTTGAACACATTTGATTGGTTATAAATTAACCAATAGTCTATTCTTAAGATGACCACCTTACTTTGATCAACCTCCTGCGTCAAAGATTCATCAGAGAGCTTAAAAAATGCAAAATTCATATGAATATACATTAATTTATAACCCTGATCTTAATTAAAGAATTATGATGCCCAATAACCATTCATTATCTACAATACTAAATGTATGGTTTTCAAAGTTGCTACTAGCAGACCTATGGATTTGATGACTTGTGCACCTCTCCATACACTGGGTCACAAGCTAGCAGATTTGAATCTTATATATCTTAGTTATTCTCAAGACTCACAATATGTAGATGATAATTGAGTTTCCCATAATAATTATATAGTTTATTGTATTTAATTACTAGTATAGATCCATCTTAAGCACATATCTAACATGTACCGAGAGGTTTCAAATTTCTTCGAGTGTAAACTTCTTTTAGGATATAAAACAAGATGTGTATATTTCCATTGTTTAAATTGTATTTTTAAATGAGAGTACATTTCTCATTATTAAATAACTAAATTATTTAACTTTTAATCACTAAATTATTCTATTTGTTTATTTAGGAAATAGAAAGAGGGTTGATTTGTATCATTTATTATTAATATGTTTTTGTTTTATTCTACTATGGTCCTTTTATAAATAAAATTAGTTTTTGTAATAAATAATGTATATAACAATTTAATATTATTAAATAAATAATTTCATATTTATGTAAACAACTAACGAGTATAACAACTAGTCTTTATTTAGAATTTAAAAATTAATAAGTATTTTTTTATTAATTAAATAACTAATGTCTAACCGCTAATTCTGGGCTCTGATGCATCCTTGCTATTTATTCATTACCATCTACAGATTTTTTCACTTACCATTCTGATGCATCCTAGCTATTTATTCATTACCATCTATAGATTTTTTCACTTACCATCTACCGATTTTTTCACCTTTGTCTGAGGATGAACGACATTAGTTAGTTAGAAACATCTCTCATTCCAACTAGATAATATTGATGTGATTAATGTGAAAGACATGCCTACTACACTTTTGAGTATTAAAATATTTTATTAAGATCAACATAAATATATATAAACAATGTATTTAAGTTTTAATATTTTAAAAAAATTAAAGTTTTTTTAAATTTATAATTATTTTATATGAAAATTTATTACATTTTGGAAAGATACGCAGGACCGCTCTGTGACGAATGCAATCGTTTACCCAAAAAAACAATTTTGATATCCGGGGATCATAAAGACGCCTACATACCGTCAGCGAATCATCTCTGATAGCAACCTGGAACTCCTTGGATTACTTTTAGGGATTTAAGACTCCATCGATGGGAAGGAATTGGCAGGTCTGTCCTCTCAATTACATGCTCTCAGAACATCTAGTATCTATAACTAGGTACGAAGAAAGGGCTTGGCCAGACGATTTTGTGAGTTCTGTTATAGTTACTATCTAGCCTAACCTCCGTCATGAACACGTTCCCAATTTTCTCTCGTGCTAATATTGATGCCTGTAACGATTCGTTTATAGGCTCTTTGCTTGTGCATTCCCCATGGGAAGCCCATCATCAACCTGCAACCACAAAATGTCCGCCAAGAGATTGGCTGTTTGATCAGCCGCCGCCGCCAACTACTGATAACGTCGTCCTGGATGAATACGCCAGCAGTCCATTTGGATTCATTCCTGAAGAATATCATCATAGCCAATCCCCGGGTATTCTCCCCATAAATAGCTTAGAGCTGCAGCCGTATGACAGGAAATATTCCGGGCCGATGAGTTCTTGCACCAAAAAGGCTTTACATAACGCCAGGGAACGGCACAGGCAAAAGACATTGAAAGTACTCTACTCCCAACTAAGATCGCTGTTACCTAATTTAAATCCAAAGGTAAACCCCAAACCTACATCATTTTCTTATCGCTTCATAGTTTTGATAAAAACTAACTGATCGATAGGGATGGTAGATAAAACTGTGCGATAAATTTCAAGATTTCCGGTGCTTTAATGTTGAATTTATTTTCACCAAAAATATGATTTAAACACCTTATTACAAAATATTTCTGACTGAATTCCCACCACGTTTCACCCTCCAAGAAATTCATTAGACGAATCCGAATTCCAATGCAGTTAACTTTGCTGACACCATTTTGCTGCCTCGTTCGTAAAATGCGGTTCTGTGAATGGATCACTATGAGTCTTTTCTTCTGCTTTTGGCAGAGTTCACATAGAGGTTTTAAATTTACTCTGAAACTATGTTTTCTCCTGAATTCAATTCTCATTTGCAGAAGAAACTGAGCATTCCAAATACCGTTTCTCGAGTACTTAAATACAGCCCTGAGTTGCTCAACAAAATAGAGAAATTGAAGAAGAAACGGGCTAAATTGATAGCCACTACCAAACAATCAATTCGTGCACGCCCGCTGGTGGCCTCAAAATTGTTGAAAATATATAATTTCAACGCTGCGCGCGGGCCAGCATTCAAACCGCGTCGTACCAAGTCAAAACCACCCAGCAGCAAATCTAAACCGCCAGGAAGATATCGCACCGCTTTTGGCATAAAACTGTTTCCGTACGATGGTGCTTCAATGCAGACATCTGGACAACCGTGACATCATCACCTGACACTTTTCGGAAGGTAACTTTCGGTCAACTCACCCCTTCCGATATTGATTACACTCGTCCGATGAGCTCCAGCTTTTACCGTCGTTGATTTACCAAAGTTGCACGATGGTTTAAAGTACAGTAAGAAAGGGTGTTCCGATATGCAACCTCCGCCGTTGGATTAACGCTAAGTCTGTCCGCCGTGAGGAAAGTACACGGGCCTGTTGACAATTAAATATAACCCATACCCTATGTTTATTATTATGACATGTTTCCGATAATATTTTTAATGCTTTTCTACGGCGGGTTAATACAAAGTATGGGCATAAATTTATGTAAGTTTTTTTTATTATTATTACGAAATGTATGGTATACGTTTTAGTAGGAGCGTTGACTCCATGGTAATAAGAGTATTGCACACGGGGAGGTGAACCTTGGTTCGCAGCAGCGAAGAAAGACCATGGAAACCACAGAGTAAAAATTTTATATTGCAGGGGAAGAAAGCACAGAAGTGCGGGTGATTTTTTTTGTATTGTCATGTAATTTTTGTGTGGTTCATTTTCTGAATACGCAATGAAAACACACAGCAATGTGTAAGAAAAAAAATAGAACAGAGGAGCAAATGAAGACCATGGTGAAAATGCAGCAGGGTAAAGTTTTTGGTTTGTAATGTAAGAAGTAAAAAATTGCACAGCAGTGCAGGAGAAGGAGGAAAAGTAAATGAAGAAAACCAGTGGATAGTTTTGTTGAAAACCATGAATTGTTTCACACAGCAGTGAAAAGGTAAATGTATAAATCCCTGTAACTTTTGTTTTCACACAGCAGTGAATGTAAATGAAATATTTACACACAGTGGTGTAAAATTTCATAGGAGGCAGAGTAAATTTTGTGAAAATGTTTTGGTGAATCCCTTTGAGTAAAAGAGGATGAATATGTAAGTGTTTTTGTTTAATGAATAGAAATCATTTTATGGTGGTGGAATACTCTGTCCTGTGTAATTGTTTTAAAAAGACTTCTCTGTGAAAAAGATCCTGGTGTAAGGAAAACAAAGCATTGCCTCTGTGTTTTATTTTTGTGGTTTTGGTATTTTCCCATTGCAAACAAACAAACAGAAAAATACCCAACAGTGGTATCAGAGCAGGCTTAGGCTCTTTGTAGGTGACAAAGAAGCTGAAGGAAGGAGTCTTTTTGTTGCAGAAGTCAGTTGTTTTTAGATATACAGTCAAGAAATTGAAGCATAACTAAGGATGCAAGGAATGGCCAGCACAAGCACTGGTATGGGTTTGTTTAACCCTCAATTCCCACAGTTCAATGGGACAAACTATGACTATTGGGCAATAACCATGAAAGCCCTGTTTGCATGTCAAGATTTATGGGAACTTGTTGAAGATGGTTTTGATGAACCAACAAATGAGAATGAGTTTAACAGATTAACTCAGGCAGAGAAAGACCTATTGAAGAGCAATAGGAAGAAGGATGCAAAAGCCATTGTATTCTTGTATCAAGCATTAGACAAGAGTGTGTTTCCAAGGATAGCAGGAGCTAAGACATCCAAAGAAGCATGGAAAACTCTCAAGACAACCTACCAAGGCATGGAGAAAGTGAGGACAGCAAAACTACAGTTGCTGAGGAGAGATTTTGAGAATCTGTGCATGAAGGAATCAGACAATATTGACTCATTCTTCACACATGTAATTGGTCTAGTCACACAGATGAGGACTCATGGAGAAACCATTGAAGATAGGAGGATTGTGGAGAAAATATTGAGGGTCTTATCCTCAAAGTTTGATGCTATTGTCACCACCATTGAAGAGACAAAGGATCTCTCAAGCTTTTCAGTTGATGAGCTACATGCATCACTGATAACACATGAGCAGAGATTGAGTAGGAATCAGAACTCATCTCTAGAGCAAGCCTTCAAGACCCAGATGTCCTTTGGAAGAGGAAGAGGTCAAGGCAGAGGAAACAAGAGAGGAAGAGGCAGAAGCCAGAACAGAGGTGGAAGACACAGTCCAGCAAATGCTCAAGGAAGAGGTAGCAATCCAAATCAGAACCAAGGCCAAGGCAACAGCCAGCAAAGAGAACAACATCATGCTCAAGGACAAAGGTATGAAAAAATCCAATGTCCAATGTTATTATTGTAAGAAATATGGGCATTATGCCAGTGAATGTAGGAAGAAGCAGCATGACATGAGTAATAGACAAAATGCAAATGTTACTAGAGAGAACATCAGCCAAACTAATGTGTTGTTAGCTTGTAACATGGCTGAAACAAATAGTGAAGACATATGGTTTTTAGACTCAGGATGCAGCAACCATATGACAGGAAATATAGCTCTCTTTTCTGACCTAGATAAAAATATGAAATCAGAGGTCACACTAGGAACTGATAGCAAAGTGTCTGTTATGGGAAAAGGGGAGGTAAAAATATTTACAAAGCAAGGAGAAAGGAAAACCATAGCAGATGTCTACTATGTCCCCGGAATGAGATGTAACCTCTTGAGTATTGGACAGCTTGTCCAAAAGGGTTACAATGTTTATTTTGTGAATGATGTGTGTACCATCATGGATATACCACCCAGCAAACGATGCATTGCTGAAGTGAAGATGACAAGGAACAGGATGTTCCCTCTCAGGATCAGGGCAGATTTGAAAAACAAAAATGAAATTGCAGCAGTGACCCAAGAGGCCTTCCAAAGCGTGCCAAAAGATGAAAATTGGTTGTGGCACTTGAGATTTGGACATCTCAATTTTGGAGGTCTAAACTTGCTAAGCAGAAAAGGAATGGTGAAAGGATTACCATTGATAGAGAAACCGGACAGCCTATGTGAAGGTTGCATTTTGGGAAAACAACATAGAGAAAGTTTTCCCTCAGGTAAAAGCATAAGGGCAAAGGCACCCTTAGAGATCATTCACTCAGATTTATGTGGACCGATGCAAGCAGCATCATTAGCAGGTAACCAATATTTTCTAACTTTTATTGATGATTTTACAAGAAAGACTTGGATTTATTTTCTCAAAAACAAAAGTGAAGTGTTTGAGAAATTCCAAAACTTCAAGGCACTTGTGGAGAACCAAAGCGGGCTGCATATTAAAGTTCTCAGAACTGATAGAGGAGGTGAGTATATCTCCAAGGAATTCCTAAAATTTTGCAGAGAAAATGGAATTCATAAACAATTTACAGCAAGGTACACCCCACAGCAAAATGGAGTTGCTGAAAGGAAGAACAGGACCATCATGGATATGGCGAGAAGCATGTTGAAGGCAAAGCATTTGCCAAATGACTATTGGGCTGAAGCTGTAAATTGTGCAGCGTATATTCTGAACAGGTGTCCTACAAAAGCAGTGATGAATAGAGTGCCAGAAGAAGCATGGAGTGGGAGAAAGCAAGGAGTCACCCACATGAGAGTTTTGGATGTGTGGCCTATGCACACATTCCAGATCAGCTAAGGAGGAAGTTGGACAGCAAAGGGGAGAAATGTCTTTTCATTGGATACAGTGAGGAATCCAAAGCCTACAGGTTGTATATCCCATCCACCAAGAAGTTTTTCATCAGCAGAGATGTTCAATTCATTGAAGAGGAAGCTTGGGATGGAAGCATAGAGAAAACAGTGAATGTTAAAAACTGTTTGTCTCATGATGAAGATGATGAGGAGGTGGCTGAAATGCATCCCCAAACAGCAGCGCCAACACAAGGACAGCAAAGCACACCATTGAGGATAAATGAGAGTGCTTCTCCAAGCACACCACAAGGAAGAAATTCAAGTGCATCTTCAAGCACTTGCACACCAGATGAAAGAGGTAAGAAGTTCAGAAACTTGAGTGACATTTATGATGAAGGAATGAATTCCTTATTTGCCTTGTATTGTCATGTTGATGATCCTATTCATTTCGAGGATGCAATCAAAGATAAGAAATGGATAGAAGCTATGGATGAGGAGATGAATGCCATAGAGAGAAACAAAACATGGGATTTGGTTGAGCTACCAAAAGGTAAAGAAGTTATTGGAGTGAAATGGGTTTACAAGAACAAGAGCAATGCTGAAGGCAAGATAGAAAGGCACAAGGCAAGGCTGGTTGTCAAAGGGTACAAGCAGCGGTATGGGAGAGATTATGAGGAGACTTTTGCATCGGTTGCAAGAATGAAAACCGTGAGAGCAGTGCTGTCCATAGCAGCAAAAAACAAATGGAAAGTCTACCAAATGGACGTGAAGTCAGCATTCCTAAATAGAGTGTTAAAGGAACAGGTTTATGTTGAACAGCCTCTAGGCTATGAGAAGAAAGGTGAAGAGCACAAAGTGTGCAAATTGAAGAAAGCTCTTTATGGGCTGAAGCAAGCACTAAGAGCATGGTACAACAAAATAGATTCATATCTATTGGATAATGAATTCGACAAGTGTGAAGGAGAACCCACCGTCTACATCAAAGAAAAAGATGGTAAAATTTTAATTGTTGTCTTATATGTTGATGATGTTATTTTCACAGGTAATGATGATCAGCTCATTAAGAATTTTAAATCATTCATGAAAGAGGAATTTGAAATGACTGACATGGGTTTCTTGAGATACTTCTTAGGCATAGAAGTAGATCAAAATGAAAAAGGAATTTTTATCTCACAGGAAAGATATGTGGATCAAGTATTGAGCAGATTTAGCATGGAAGAATGTAAGGCAGCGATCACTCCCACAGTGATGGGATTAAAACTCAGCAGAGAGGACAGCAGCAAGGATTTTGATCCTAGTTTGTACAAGAGTATTGTAGGCAACCTTATGTATTTAACAGCAACTAGGCCTCACATTATGTATGTTGTTAGTTTAATTTCCAGATTCATGGAGAGGCCAAAGGAGGCACATTGGCAGGCAGCAAAAAGAATTTTGAGGTATGTCAAAGGTACCAAAATGTTTGAAATTTTATATAATGTCTCAGAACATTCAGATTTGGTTGGATACACAGATAGTGATTGGGTTGGAAGTGTTGATGATCGGAAAAGCACTTCCGGTTATGTTTTTCATATGGGTTCACGAGCCATTTCATGAGCTTCTAAGAAACAGTCCATTGTAGCATTGTCTACAGCAGAGGCTGAATATGTGGCAGCTACAGCAGCAGCATGTCAAGCAGTTTGGATGAGAAGGATGTTGAGGAGCTTAGGCCAAGAGTAGGCAAAAGCGACAGTGATCTTTTGCGACAATAGCTCAGCGATTGCATTGTCGAAGAATTCAGTGTTTCATAAGAGAATGAAACACATTGATACAAGGTTTCACTACATCAGAGAATTAGTGAACAATGGAGAAATTGTCCTAGAACATTGCAGGACACAAGAACAGGTTGCAGACATCTTGACAAAGCCACTGGATCAGAAAAGCTTTGAATTTTTGAGGAAGTGTCTAGGTATGACCGAATGCCCAGCAGTTGAAATTAAAGGGGAGTGTTGAAGATATGTAATTTCACTGCCCGCGCGGACCAGCAGTCAATGGCAACCCAAAACCACTCAGTACAAACCTGAAAACCGCCAGTATGATATCGCACCACTCTTCGACATAAAGTGGTTTCCGGACATGGTGCTCCGATGCTGACAACTGTCCAACCATGACGTAAGCACCTGACATCCATCGGAAGGTAACCTGCTGTCTTCTCATCCCGCCCGATATGCGTCCGATCATGATGCTTGCTCTCCGCAGTCCGATTGAAGGGGAAGTTCTCCGCCGGTTAAAGTCTTCATAGTACGTACGGGGGCCTGTTAAAATTTAATGAGGCGTGGACCATCCCATACGTTAAATTACTTCAATGTCATATGTTTTGGTAATTCCTTTAATATCTCTTACGGCGAAATTAAATAGGAGTATGGGTAAGTCCTTTTAATATATGTTTTAAAAAAAAACGTTGACCTTTTTTGTTATGTGAAAAAAGCACGGGGATTGTATCGAATTGTTTTTGGCATATGAAAAACAGCGCGACACTGCAGCGCGAAAAGAAGAGCCCAAAAGCACCAAAACGTGAAAAACGCACACGGGGAGATTGAAATGTGAATTCGCAGCGGCGAATGAAAAACGCAGAGATTAATTTTGTATTGCAGGGGAGGAATGCACAGAAGTGCATAAATATTTTTGGGTTTGTAATGTAAAAGGGGTTTTATGCAGCAGAGTAATTTTGTTTGTAATGTAAGAAGTAAAGATTGCACAGCAGTGCAGGAGGAGAAATGAATAAAGAAACCAGTGGATAGTTTTGTTCAAAACCATGTATTGTTTCACAGCAGTGAAAAAGTAAATCTGTAACTCCTTGTAAGTTTTGTTTTCACACAGCAGTGAATGTAAATGAAATATTTACACACAGTGGTGTAAAATTTCATAGGAGGCAGAGTAACTTTTGTGAAAATGTTTTGGTGAATCCCTCTGAGTGAAAGATGATGAATATGTAAGTGTTTTTTGGTTTAATGAATAGAAATCATTTTATGGAGGAATACTCTGTCCTGTGTAATTATTTTTAAAAGACTTCTCTGAATAAAAGATCCTGGAGCAAAGAAAACAGAGCATTGCCTCTGTGTTTTTATTTTTCTGGTTTTGGTATTTTCCATTGCAAACATTTCAAAAAAAATACCCAACAACGTAGTGGATCTCCTATTTTTATTGTATATCTCTCCAATGACAGTACCCGACCGTGAGTTGATTCACCACTGTTACGATGGTGGTTGAAATGGAAACTAATTATAAAGCGTGCTTGCATACGTGTTAGAGTTACAATCCTCTGTGTAAGTTTTACAAATTTCAGCATGATTTTCTGTTAATTGGACAGATATGGGAACTTATGTTCATTTATGTCTATCTGATTGTAAAATATTGGGGATTTGGCCATCGAGATAAGCGTGCCTATGTCTATCTATGTCTATCTGATTGTAAAATATTGGGATTCGGCAATCCAGATAAGGCTACGCGTATAGCTAGGTTGAAGATTGTAAACTTACAGATAAATCTCATGTAATATGCCTAGTGATTACCAACTTCATTTCTTGTTTACGAAGGTGCGTGAGGATTTCTCCGTATAGCCACCCTGAGCTTATTTCGATTGCGAATTTCTTTGTATAGCCACCTTGAGTTTATCTTGATTACGATTCTCTTTAGCCACCTTAAGTTTATCTTGATTGCCGATTCCTTTAATATTCGGTAATCGGATAGACATGCACACGTAGATCCTCCACCTTCGTAAACAAACAAAGAAATTGGTAATCACTGGAACTAGTACATGGGATTTATTTGTAAGTTTACAATCTTCAACATAGGTATACCCTGAGCCTTATCTCGATTGCCGAATCCCCGATATTTTGCAATCGGATAGACATAGGTGGGGTCAAAAATTCCGCTGCGCCCATGTCTGTCCGATTACCTAATATTTGGGAAATCGGCGGTAGGATAGTCCAATTATTAAATATTGGAGATAAAGATGCCCAGCCACCCTAAACTTATCCCGATTATCGATTCCCCAAATATTTGACAATCAGATGGAAATAAACCAGTAAATCCTTCCTTCGTAAATAAAAAAAATGAAGTGGGTAATCACTGAGCCTAGTACATGGGATTTATTTATTGTCGACCGCTAAACGAAATGCGAAAATGTGCCCCGATTCATGAGGCACTACTCCATAGGTCCTCGAAATCATTTCTTGCATTTGGCTCTTGTTTCCTCCCGGTCTGAATTTGGGAGTTACTTGTAGCGGTTGCTGGAAGGAAGCATTGAAAAGTTTGTAAACCATCACAACTGAACCAGGCGACATATAGACTCACAGAGACAGGTATGTGACTCCTTGATCATGTTCATTGGACACAGGCAGAGAGTTAATCGTCTGACTGCTTTGAAATGTGTAAGGCAAACTCCATTTTTTCCTTCTAACTCTTGGTTCTCATAATTTTCAGAGCTCTGTGTGCATTCATTCTTGTCTACCTGCATTGTGAATTTCAGTTCGTCTTTTCACATGCTAAATGTTTTATTCCTTGTTTCTGCATCAGCCTTTTCGACATCTCCAACTAGACCCCTATACCATTCAGTACCTCTGTTAAATGTCGTCATTGCAGAGAATTTTTATCTAAAATATAATCTAAAGCCGCCATTCCAGTTATGTCAACTCTGTTTATGCAACGTGAAGACGCATTTCTGGTATGCTGTTGAAAGTAACAAACGATCCTTTACAACTATATATTGCAAATGCAATAGCTTGCATACTCGAACACTCGAGGCCATGAGGTTTTAAGATCGAACGAGGTTTTTTAGGCTCTCAGGACCTTGCTCTACATATAAGTCTAACCTTCAAGAAAATTAGTTGTCAAACATTCATTGATACCTTATCCTTGGAAATACATTTTCCGCCGTGGCTCCACATATAAGCAGCCTATACTGGTTGTCGTCTACTATGGTCAAACTTTATGCAATACCACTTTTGGAATTGTGTGGCACGACAGTAGTGGGTTTTGATTAAACTCTCAATATAGCCCAAAATTAAATTCATATCCGTCCTTTGATATCAAGTTTCCATATTACCCATGTTCACCCCGTTACATTTCCAAGAATTATGGAGGGGAGAGAGCTTTATTGAGCGGACAGGTTCATTGCTTTTTTCCCTGTAAGAAAAAAAGCTTGATGATATATTATAGGCAAAAAAGTATGATAGTATATACATATCCATCTACAGATTAATAGTGAATCCCCAGATCACTTGACAGGCTCATTCTATGACTTAGGGACGTGTAAGTTTGTTAGTCAGTTAGTCTGATATGTCTCATTTGAAAATTTGAAAATAAATATGTTAGGTAGAAAAATAATATTGTCTATAATTAAAAAAATAAGTATATTGTAAAATAATTAGAAGTAAAAAATGTGTGAATTAGGTATTTAAACTTTATATTTTTTAAAAATATTTTAACAAGAGTTTATATAAATTATTTGAAACTCTATGTTAATTAATTTGTGTAGATATCAACTTCATATATATCTAAAAAAAATTAAGTTTTATGTTTAAAATTTTTAATTGATCTTATATATACTCTATTTAACATTCAAAAATACAATTTAAACAATAAAAAATAACACATTATATTTTACACTCTAAAAAATTTACATTTGAAGAAATTTGATCCCTCTAGACTCATATTAAATATGTACTTTTACTTGAAATAAATCTACACTAATCCAATATTAACATATAAATTTTTACCATCAAACACATAAATGTATATATACAGTAAATTGATGAGTATACTTTGACTATTCGAATCTGCTTCTCAACAAATTACCAGTGTCAGCACATTGGCCAATCTAATATATTGTTAAAAATATATGTTGTTTATGATATTAGATTACAACGACCAACAACCGGATTATTATGGTTTATACACGCATGTTGTCAATACATGCCTGTCACAGTTTTTAATGCACACAGCTCTGCCCCTTCCCAAATAATTATTTCCTGTGTTGTTTTGTTTGCCTTTGCAGTTGTAAAAGTTAATTCGATATGTATTTCCATGCTTGCTAAGTTAACAGGGCATATTTATTTACATAATAAATTACTTTGGCAGACAGAATCATAACGGGCAGGAATATATCACATGACAAATATGGTTTTAGTTGACAAATAAATATGGTTTTCAGATTTGATATGTTATATGGATAGACTGCAGTTTTCCGTTCGGTTTATTCTCCCAGCTTCATTGAATTTTTTTAGTATATAGTTCAGTTTTTCAGCAAATTTATTTCAACACTTTGATCTCAATTTTCTTACCTATGGTTTACCATATGTCCTGTTGTTTTTTTACATTTCCAGTTTTTCAGCATAGTTATTTCTTTGATCTCAATTTTGTTACATGTGGTTTACCATATGCGGGTTTTTTGGACATTAGTATGGATGGCAAAGAAGGGAGTCACAAGCGGAAATGTTTTTCTTTTCTTCTCATCTTTAGATTATGATGCATTCTTCACATGGCTTATATGCCATGCAATGACTTTATTTGTTTTAATTTGTATGAGATATCAAGTTACACAGTTTGATATCAATATTTTTTTAACAGATTTATATATGATTTATTATTTTCAAATTATTTATTTGTAATTAATAATAGATAGGCAAAAAAAATGAAAAGAAAAGACAATTGAGGTTACAAGGGTTTCATTTCCAAAACATAAATGTAAATAACATAAATATAATAATAGAGTTAAATATAATATATAACTTAACCTAATTCTTTGGAATATTCTACTCTCGTGAATTAGGTCACGAGGTTTTATTTGCCAAACATAAACCTAATAATTAAGAGTTAAATATACAGTTTAACCTATTTCTTTGGAATATTCTATTTTGGTGAATTAAATTAAATATGATTAAAATTTAAATAACAATGAATTTCCAAAATAGTTGTATTACTAATTATAATAAAAGCATGCATTAGAGAATGGAACCTATAAAGGGAAATAGGGTCAACAGTGAGAGACAATGTTGAGAGCAAATATTTAATTCTTCTGCATCTTTTTTTTAGGTATACTTGATTTTTCTGCAACTTAAATTGTTGATTAGAAATTTCGGTTGTTCAATAACTAGTGCTCATAACTCCTTAATTTAGGAGAGAAAAATAAGTTGATTTGAATTATATAAAAAATGTTGTCATGAATGCTTGTATATGGTTTTGTAATATTATAAGACTTTTGAACTAAGTTTGGTCAGAGGTTTTTTCATGAACCCACTTTTTAAGATTGTTGTACTAATTTATTTGAAAACAAAATCAATGATTTTTGCCTCATATTTTTGCGCATGCCTCTCTATACTTTTCCTATTTATTTGAGTAATTTGTCTTTGAATTTTTCCATCAAGTTTTATCAGTATACAGCATATGCTTTACAATAATTTGGATTTATTTGACTTCAAATTACCTATTAAATTTTACTACTTATTTTAAATTGTTGTTAATAAATCTGCTGGTCGTACAAAATATTTTTCTCTTTGTCATGTATCTTTGTATACTTGATTTCAACTTATGTTTAGTTTTATTTACTGATATATAACATATTGTTTATACAAAAACCATTGTAAATTCTCTCTAAAACACTCATTGTTTTTCAGGAATAAAGCAAATGTGGTTTAGTCCCATTATTTGATGTGCTCAGTGAGATTGGAGGGAGTTGGTTAGAGAAACCATAAAAACTTCTTTCTTGATCAACAAAAACCTTAAGCAATCATATGCTTTCCTTCTACAAGTTTTGTCTTCATCTTCTTGTCATTTAGCTAGTGTAACTTGTTTTATTGTGCCTAACACTAAACTTAGGACAACCACAAAGCTCATTTACACTCCCTTTGAATGACTAGTCATTTCTTGTCTTAGATTTTTTTAGTGTCCTCCTTTTATATGAGACTTGATTTGCACTTGCAAGCCCCTTCATTCTAAGGTGGATCCAAGGGTCATCTATTAATTTGTTTCCTTTGGTGAATTGTCCATCGACTATCCATATCCAACAAGTGTGCTTGATAGTGCAACCAAGTTAACCTTGAAGTGCACCTAAATATGTCCAAGTCTACCCATATGCATCCAACTACACCCAAGTGCATCCAAGTGTGCCCAATGGTTCTGCACCCAATGAGTGCATCCCATGATTGTGTTCTACAGATTATTGTGTCTAAAGGCACCTCTACTATCTCTCATAACCCCCAAGTGTGGGTTGCTCAACTCCTTTGGTCTGCGTGCAGTCCAAACATCCAAGCTAGTTAATCTCTCTATGCCAATATTGTACTTAGTTGAGCTTCAAATAGAGTATCTAAAATGGGGAATGAACACTCTTGCACCGCACATCATGGAAATATTTAACAACATCATTCAGCAAGGATTCCCAAGGGATTGGACAACTAGCCTAGCAATACCCCTTTTTAAAAGTGGATACCTTAATAATCCTTCCAATTATAGAACCATTATGATCAATCCTTTGTTTGAAAATCTTTTTGGAAGCATGGTAGAAAATAGAATAAGTAAGTGGGAAAAAGTAAAAGAAAAGAGGGCAAGAGGACAAGCAGGTTTTAGGCTGAAGCATTATACAGTGGATCATGGTATCACGTTGAGACACATTGTTGAAAAGGTTTGGGAGGAACAAAAGAAGCATTTTGCTACTTTGTTGACTTCAAAAAGGCATTTGACACAATCCCTAGAGATAAGTTGGGGCGTAGAATGGAAGAACATGAAATTCCTTTGCATTATAGAGTCGATGTCCATAGACTTTATGAAGAAGTGAAAGTCAAAATTAGAACTTCAACAGGTATTTCAGAAAGCCTTAGAAGTGACATCGGAGTCAATCAAGGTTCCCCTCTATCTCCTACTCTTTTTGGCTTATATATTGATAAACTATAAGAGTGGATAAATCTGCAAGATGGAGATGGTGTTTGATTGGGGAAGTTTCTGATAAAGATTCTTTTATATGCAGATGATCTTGTATTGATTTCTAAATCAGCCCATGGATTGCAAATGTACCTATATGCCCTTGAGCATTTTTGTAGAGAAGTGGGGATGCAAGTCAATACTAGCAAGACCAAAATAATGATTTTCTCTAATAAAAGGAAGTAGAGACAATGTACGTTCTTCTTTGAAGGAAACATTATTGAAGAAGTAAATGATTGCAAGTACCTCAGATTGATTTCAATGACAAACTTATTTGGGAAGATTGCAGAAAGAAGAGAATTTTAGGAGGGTGGAAAGGATTATATTCTCTTCAAATCAGATGTAGAGAGAAACATTTATGGGATAGAAAACGACTAAAACACTTTTTGGACTCCTAGTTTGTCCAGTGATGCTATATGGGTGTGAATTGTGGGCTAACAACACCCCCATCTCAAAATGGAAACAAATTGAGAAAATACAAAAACGCTTGATCATGAGCAAGTTCAAAATAAACAATTTGGTATCTTATGAGATAATGTTGAGTGAAACAAGAGAAAATTCCATGGAAACAATTTATATGGTGTGGCTCATAATATATGTAAAAAAAATTGAGCAAATGGGAGTAAGTAGATGAAGACATGAGTGAAAGAAAGAAAACATGGATGAAACGAAACTATATATGGATGCAAAAATAAAATATCTACCTCAATGCATGTACCACAAATAGGAAGGAGCTAAAGGATTTTGTTATGGAGAAGTTTCCTAAACGGTTATGAGGAAAAGAGTTGGGTAGAAAAAAGAAGTATTACATTGAGGAATTCAACCTTGCATGTGATCTACAACAAAAAGAGTTCATTAGAGCTAACATTTTGTGGAGGGAAAAGGTTCTTATTGCTCAATTAAGAACCAACTGGCATCAACTTCAATGTGAAACATGACGGTGAAAAAAGCCTAAAGAAGCTTGGGAAGAATGGGTGTGTACATTTTTCACATCTGGAGCAATGGAATCGGAAAAAACATTTCATTTTGGAATGTAATGCATTCAAAGACATTAGAGAAAGTCATTTTGGAATGTCATGCATTTAAAGACACCAGAGAAAGTCATTTTGAAATGTGATGCATTCAAAGACATCAGAGAAAGTCATTTTGAAATGTGATGCATTCAAAGACATCAGAGAAAGTTATGGGAATATGGTAGCATCAGTTTCTTGGCATTGTCTCTTCAGTGAGGGGATTGTTGGAAAGTTGGGCCAGCTCACCATCAATTTGAACAAGAAAATGATTGAATTGCAAGACGAAAAGTAGGGAAATAATAGTCCCATACACTATTTTTAGTCTCATAGACATTAAAATATCATTTCTTTTCATTTAATTTAATTATTAGGAGGTTACGGGTTTAATTTTATTGACACTCTTGAGGTTAAGCTCTACTTGGATCACTGTGAACCACACAAAAAATAAAATAAAATAAATTTTAGACATGTTTTTTAATTCTTGATTTATTAGTGTATGTATCATTTGTAAGGAGATTGTATTTAAGTTGGGAAACATGAACTCTTGATATGATTGGATTTTAGGTGCTTCCTCCCAAATATTTTAGAGCTTCAAACTTGAGGCACCTTACAAAATGAGACCCTTTGAAACCAATTGCATTGCCAAGATTTAACTCAAAAGAATAGAATGACACATGAGTAGACTTTGATCTATTTATGTGTGCACAAATCACAAGACTATTTAATTTTATTTCTGTGAATGCACCTACAAGTTCCATCACTACTTCAAAGTGTCCCACCGTTTTAAACTAAAATCCTCATAAAAATTGAACCTACTCTATAGTAAAAAAAATTCCTCATTTACTACTTTAAATCAAATCTCTTCGAACACTTTTCTAACTATAATTATAAAATAATAATTTTCTTTAATATTTTAATTTTATTAATTCAAAATATTACAACTTATTAATTAACTGCTAAAAATTCATGTAAAATGACTTCAACCATTATTTTCATAACTTACAACCTCTCCAGCCATATTATTTTAGTGGAAAAAAAGCATGTAGAAGACACACATGCATACCGTCATCTCTAAGTCTCTTTGGATAGGGCCATTCTCAACAAGTTTGTTACCTTATTGATATGTTGTCACTTTATTGATTACCGTCTCACTATGTGAACAGATGATAATTGGTATACCATTATAGTTACAATTATATATAATTGTTAGGTTGTTTATAAGTAGATTTGTAAAATTAATTTAAGTGTGAGAGTAATTTATATAGATATAAATGCAATATAATATATAAATATATATATTATATAGTATATATTATCATTTATATATTAAATAGTTGATAAATGGTGATAGACTTTAAATATAATAAATTTCAAAATATTTATTTTAGAATTTATTTAAGTTGTTAAAAAAATATAAAAATAATTAAATTTATTCTTATTTTAAAATTATTATTTATATTATATTTGGATAAAATTTTTTCCTATGGAGATTTGTTTTACTTTATCATGGTGATCTTAATTTATAAATTACTGGTTACAATTCGGTAGGCAAATACCATGGTTTATCAATACCATATGCCCAAAACCAATAACTCATTCATTTAGCCCCTATTCATATGACATTTTTAATTAATCAAATTAATTAAAAAAAGAAAAAGAAAAAAAAAACATAATTATTTTAGAGATAAATCTCAATCTTTGATTTATGTATGCTACTAAAAATATTCTAAAATATTTTATAAAAGTTAAATCCCTACAATCCACATAATAATTATTAATAATTAAATAAAAAATCTTAATGGAATATTCCACAATAAACATACCTATCAACATAATTATAATAATTTGAATATTTTTTGTAAGTATGGGGGTTTTACGCAGTGAGTTATATTAGATATCATTTTGGGATTCAACTGCTTTAAGTAAGTCATTCACGTATGACCATCATTTCCATGAGAGGGTAGCAAGCTAAGTGGGCTTGATTGTGGGAAAAACTCCACAGTTAAGCGATTTTGGGCCAGAGGAGTTCTGGGATGGGTGACCTCCTGGGAAGTCTTGGTTACCAGGTGCAAGCCCCGAAAGTGATGATTGATGCTATGTGATTCGTTCTCCACATTTCACTAGTTTCAATCC
>APFE030892767.1:232107-257871 GCA_000404065.3 Pinus taeda
TTTCGGAGATTGATTGGTTAAAAACTTTTCCCAAAAAGGTTGGCGCGATTGCGACTCTGGGACAGAGCGCTAATGGCGTGCCCCTTTTACAGGATTTTCTGCATTGGCGCAGGCAGAACACAGTGGGCCAACGCTAATGTAAAAAGGGCTATTTTTAAGGGCAAGGAGTAGGAGATGTCTTCAGGGCATATGAAGCTCATGTTCAGAGGTGAATGATGCAAGTGGTTTCAAGTCTTGTCACTTCTCACAAGTCCCGGAATGAGTCGTCCAAGATGCAGGAGAAGGGTAATAGGGACGGTGACAAACGGTGACAAATTACTGTGTAACACACATATTGTAATTGTCGCTCAGTGCAATTGTAGTAAGTGTATATTAACCCAAAAAAATTCAATCAAAATAAAACAAAATAAGATAATGCAACACAATCTTAAATATCACATCAAACTTACAAATTCGAATTCACGTGTAATATAATACATCCAATCTCCATGAGACAATAAAAAGAAGAAAAAGAAGAGTGAAAAACGTAATTGCACTTCAGAGGTTACTTGGTGTAGAGGAAGATGAGGAATAAATAAAGACGAAATTCCACATTGTAAAATCCGATAAGAAACTTTAGTGGTTTGACTTTAGTTAAATTATATTTATGACAACATGATGGCCATTCACCTCTTTGAAAATGACTTCAACCATTAATTTAAAGCATCGTAAGACATTATATTTGTGAAACGTTAAATCACGCTCAAACATAAAATATTAATTAAACACGTTAATATGCAAGGTGATACTTATTACATGACTGAGGTAAAAAGTAGAGAATTTTTATGTGAACAACGTCATTATATAATAAAAAATTAGAAATTCAAATTTGTAAAATAATTTTGAATTTTTAAAAAATAAATTTAATATTTAATTTTATTAAAATTTTAATAAATTTTGAAAATAATTGGTAAAAATTTGTAAATTAATTAAGAGTCAAAATATTAAGAAAACTAAACAGATAATATAATTTACATTTTTTTTAGTGTATCAAGTTGGTATTTTGTTATATTTAGGGCGATAGACCTTTCTATGCATCAACAATTGTCAACACTTTTATCCTGCTTTATTCAATCAAGTGAGACACTTTCAACTGTTGAATTGAAGTTTCATATCGCAAGCATGCACTACATTTTTGACTGCTTTTTCCAAATATCGATTGAGTTGCCTTCTTTTCACCTCCGAGTTCTACTATGCATTGAACCTGGCCCTGTTATGCAAAAACTCTGATCCCTACAGGCCCTCAGTCCTACTACATAGAGTTCTTCTGCGTCACTTTCCTAATCGCCTTTGTCGTCAATTACTTCGTGGGCCGACAACAAAACGAGGAGATCACCCTAGCCTAGGCGGCGCAATTTGCAATGAAGGACGGGATCTTTGAGAAAAAATTTAGTCTATTAGGTACTGGGGACAGAAACGATACTCCCCTACTGCTGAAAGAAGGACAGAAGATTATAACCATTATTTTCCTAGATCATTTAAAATGATCCATAAATCCCTGACATTCTAAATCACTGCAAAAAAATTCAATCCAAGCAAAACGTTTCTGACGGTCGCATTATAGACTACTCTGTTAAAAATAGGGTTGCCTTCAGTGCTGAGTTATAGTCGCTCGTTTCTTCATCATCTATGATTTTCCTTCACAAGGGATGTTAGATTGACTAAATGCAGGCCCACTCCAGCTTGCTACATCAGGGTAAACATAATCGGTTTGGAGTTTCCACTAGTTGAAGATTCAAACCATAGTCCACCACAACAAATTCCCATGGAGTGTGTCTTCACCAACCGTAACTTACTTGCGCTTCCCCTTCATTCATCGGTTGTGCCCAGGTGAGCTGTTAACCCTCTGAGGTTCTTCTCTTTTCTACGGTGGACACCAAAAACATTGCTCATCTGCTGCCATGTCTGTGTGTGTTTTATTACTCGGTTTCCATAAACTAAAACAGGACTACGAATGTTTTCTGTTTCACATGGATACATAGCTTATACAAAAATATAGACATCTAATAATATTTCATAAGCTAGGGCATTGCATTCAACCCTTATTTGACACCCAATTTTTGTAGGCTCACGACCAATCCAAAATGTTCTATGTTGTTTGTTCCTCATTTGGTTCTCTCTAGGACTGCAAAGTTACATAAACTGTGCATTATCAAAGCAACATCCCCAAAAGAAGAAGCCACTTCAAATACACCACTCACAAATGTTCAAGAGGCTCCTCAAAAGCGTAGAAAGAAAGGTAGCTATTTTCTTACATAAATGTTTCCTTTACTTGTGAGGAAAGTAGGAGTACAACTAGTCATTTCAAGTATTTTATTTTTCTCCATGAGTGCATTGTGGTTTTTTTTTTCTTTTGTTGTAGTCATTATCAAGGGCTTGTGGGATGCTATAATGAATCGCTACCTACCTTTGTTACCCTTGACCTAATTCTTTCGGAATAAGAGGTAATGTTGTTTCAAGCTCAAAGAAGACATCCCCTGTTATCAAGAGGATTGCGTGGAGAAGAAACATTGAAGAGAAAACAACTTCAGCAGACGTTAGTGGGAGCGATGTGCCTAAGAAGAGTAGGAAAAAGAAAACTGCTGAAAATAAAGAAGAAAAAATTATGGAGTTGGAAGAAGATGGTGAGGAGGATGATCATAACTTTGAATATGATTGGCCTCCTTTGGTATGTTGTTTTGGCTTAGCGCGGAATGAGTTTATTCCTATTGTTAGGGTATCAGACAGACAAATGGATGAAGATAAGTATTCTACATGGAAGGGCTTGCAATGGAGTCCTCCAGAATTTGTCAAGGCACTGGGAGGACCACCATCCAATGTTGCTATTGCACTTGTAAGGTTGGGAGGTAGAATAGCATTTATGGGTAAAGTAGGTGATGATCCCACTGGTTATCAATTCTCACAATGAACAAGGGACATGTCCAAACTCGTGGTGTTAAATTTGATCCTTATGCATCCACATCAGTTTCCTACCTAAAGGTAACCCGTCAAAAAGGAAAATTAGGAATGGAATGTGTCAAACAATGTGCAAAAGATGGTTTTCACATTTCTGATATTAACATCAACATACTGAAAGAGGTATTCTTATAGTCATCCACACAAAATGTATACTTCTAACTTCTTCTTTTTTCGCAACATTTTCCTTATCTCATGTGCTTGATTAGTTTCCCCTTTTATATATTTGACCTTTCCCATTTTTTATATTTCTTTGGTTTGGTCCAATTTTTCGATCATCTTACAGAAGCAGATTGCTTTGTAATCACTATGTGCTGATAACCACAGGCTGGAGTTAAATGCTCTTTATCTGTGACTAAATATTTAAACTTTTAATGCAGGCCAAGATGTTTCATTTCAATTCCATGGTTCTTCTTGAACAATCCATGCATGCACTCTTCTTGCTGCAATCAAAATGTTAAAAGAATTTGGGGGAGTTATATTTTTTTATGTAAACCTCCCTTTGCCACTTTGGAGGTCTCGAGATGAGACAAGGAAACTTATCCAGAGTGCATGGAATGAGGCAAATGTCATTGAGGTAACCATGCAAGAATTAGAATTTTTTATTGATGAGGATTATTTTGAGCGAAAGAGGAACTACAGGGCTCAATACTATGCACATTCCTATGAATAGTCAGTTGGAGAAAGAAAAAGGCAACGACGACAGAGGTGTTATCATTACACAAGAGAGGAAATTGCATCATTATGGCATGATAACATAAACATTATGTTTGTCACTGATGGCACCTTCCGCATACACTACTACACACCTACATTTGAGGGTGCAGTAATAGGAACATAAGATGTTTTGGTCACGCCATTCACATGTGATAGGACTGGTTTAGATGATGCTATTGTAGCAGGTAGTCATTGAATGCAGTCACATTGCTCAAGGATCTATCTCAAGAGTTCTTATACTTCTAATAGAAGGATGATATGTTGATGTAGAGTTCAACATTGTTAGTAACTGTGTATGTCTTGCAGGCATTATCAGAAAGTTGACTTCTCAACCAGAGCTATATGATGATCAAGTGTTGTTGGACAAGCAATTAAGATTTGCTATTTATGTTGGGATTATCATACAATGGACAATTGGTGCTGTTCGGGGATTCCCAACTGAAAGTGCAACACAGAATCTGAAGGAGCAAGTATATGTACCTTCCTTGTGGCAGGCTATTTAGAGGTTTAGCATAGCTCCATTAGTGCTGCAAGGTAATGTATTATTGTATTAAGGTACCTTTTGTCTCGCTGGACACTACATCATGAACTTTGCCTTTCAGGTTCTTCTCATGGGCATTGCTTTTGAGGATTCGATATCCAGCTGTGGCACATATTTTAAGAGACAAATTTATGGATTCTCACAATTCCTATCAATTCCCTACGTACCCTTTTTCATTTTAAGATGTTTGATATGATAAGTTTGTGTATTTTGTTTCCATGTTATTGCTTTAGTCATAAATTAAACAATGAGTCATAGGAAGGTAATTCTTGCAAACAGAACCCGATAGGGGACGATGATTGCAAAGGAGGCGCCTGGTGACCAATGAATGACAATTGATAAATGCTTATTATTCTCCCTTCATGCGAAAAACAAACCACATGGAAAAGCGAAGAAACAAGAGCTCCCATCACATAAACATAGTCGTATCCAAGGAGAAGATTGAAATCTAAAGGATCTTGGACTACCATCACATCTATATAGATGGTATTTCCTCCCAAAGTAATAGGGAACTTCGAAAGGATCCCTAAAGGTTGACCACTTCCTCCATTGAAAGCAAACAAATTCTGGGTGAAAAGCACAAGCTATGGGGAACCCAAATCTTGCCAAGTAGTAGAAGACATGATGCTAACAGATGCACCTTCATCTAATATAGTGCCAGGTACTACCATATTATAGGCTTGTACTATGATCTGGAAAGGCACATAATATGGGAGGCAGAAAGCAGTCAATGGATCCTAGTCGAAAGAGATGACAAAAATACTTGGTGGGGGTATCATATGATTACTCCAATGTTGTACAAGAATAGGATAAGGACTCTCCTGAATAACCGAGATGGGAGGGTCACTCTTCTATTCATAAAAATTTGAGGAGACAAGAAGAACATAAGCAGTATGATCATCACTACTCTCTTCAGTGATCCAAAATGGATCCAAGATAACCTTTAAGTCTTAAAAATCATTTGAAAGATCAAAACAATCACATGAGAAAACTACAAAAAATGGTGGAAAACAATATTGAGACCCAAAAATATGAAGAAATAGTGGAAAGCAGGCTTATTGACAGACAAAGGAGCAACACACAGGAGCTGTCGGATTTGGCCAATAAACGGTCCAGATTCGATCATCAAATCACAATTGGCAGTGGCAAGCGGAGGCTATTAGCGGAGATCATATGGTATATGCGACAGCGATCAGCTGGGTCAACAAGGACCATCGATCAAGCGCGTAGATCAACGGCCCAAGTTGAATCACGATATCGCAATCGGTATTACAAAGGAGTGGAGCCATATACATATATACGATGTGATAGCCAGACCCGATGAGGCTACAGGCGATATTGGATATATTTTGAGATCCGTCAACGACAGTTTTGCTATGTATTTCACGTATTTCACTTAATAAACGAAATATGAAGGGAAGTGTTGATGCGATGAAATTGGACCCGATGGGATCTATGAATGCAAACATATATTTTTTCAAGTCCGATATGAGTCGTTTTGCTGGATTTTCCAATGTTTTAATGTATTTTTAAAATACAAAGGGAAACCAAGGAACGCACATTTTCGACATGCAATAAGTGATTTTAGGCAAACCCGATACGAGCATAGAGTGGATTTGAGGACTTTTGAAGTCCGACGAATAATGTTTTGGCGGATTTTCCCATGTTTGAATGCATTTCTCTATATAAACAGAGAATGACTATTTCAGGGATTTCAAAGGCCCGATGGACTCTTCCGTTGCAGAACAGGTGGTCACCTCCCCTAAAAATGTTATGCCATGATTGTTAGCAGTTCGAAGGGGGATTCGAGCAGATAGAGGTTGGGAGCTAGAGAGTCGGAGAAGACGAAGATGAACAAACAACACCGAATGGCTATTAAAGCCACATAATGACAAAGACAGAGATAGAGAGTGTTGAGACGAAGCAAAAACAGAGATAGATAGTTAAAGAAAGAGTTTGTGTACTCAGAGAGGCTTGAGGGATTCAAGCTAAAACTCCTGTTGTTTGTATCTGTGTGTTCAGACTCAATTGAGCTCACACTTTGTAAAACTTTGCTCTTGAAGGCATAATAGAGAGGCCACCACTAAAGGCTAGACTGGGAGACATAGCCCAAGAGTTGGGTGAACTCCATATTAAACTTGATGTGTTATGCGTGTTTGTCTATTATGCTTTTCTCATTGCTTAATTGTCTATATTTCTCACAATCAAATCGATCCATTAAACTAAGTGATGTAGGCAAACCCATGCACATGAATCTATAATACCTTAAAAGTAATCAAAGATTTTCATTTTCAGATCAAGTGGTATATGAGCTTTTTGTTTTTTTTGGTTTGTTAAGGTTACACAAGCTTGTGCTAGATTTTTTTAATGCTAACTAGGTTGAAGCTCAAACTAGGAAAAGGAGAACTCATTGAGGCCAATCCAGAAATCGGAAGAGTCTTTCCTCAGAGAAGAATGGCGGAAGAAGCTCCACTAGTATTAGAAACTCAGTTCATGAACAGTTTTATGGCCATGTGAGCCATGGTGGAGGAAATGTATCAAGAATTTAAGAAGGGTCGAGGTGAAAGTACTTCGACAACTAAACCGGACAAAGAGGCAGATGAACCTTTTTTATTTTCCCATCCTGAAGGCAAAGGAAAAGAGGATACGCCTTCTCCACCATCTACTCCATCATCAGCTTCATCATCCTCATCATCTTCTTCACATAAAACTAGCCCTGATAAGAAAAAGAAGAATACTTTTTTGATTAAATTAGATGTAAAATTTGATTTGCCAATTTATGATGGGGAATTAAATGCAGAAAAGCTAGATAACTGGATTAGAGAGATTGATGTATATTTCAGGGTGTAAAACATCTATTTAGAAAGGAGAAATATTCAGTTGGCCAGTGTTCATCTTGGAGGAACTACCCTAGTATGATGGGAAGGCAAGACACAAGATGATCTTAAGAAGCATGGTAAAATTCTTTCTACCTGGAGTGAATTTTTTTCTGCCATTAAAAAATAGTTCTTTACACTAGCTTAAATGTAGCAAGCAATTATGAGTTGGTAAACTCTTCGCCAATTAAAGGGGCAAAGTGTACAAAGCTATACCTAGGAATTTAGAAAAGGAGCTTTAATTCTAGGCATTTCTCTAGACTCACCTAAAACTTTGTTGAAGTATATAGGTGGTCTGCATAGCTATTTGAGGCACACCATTCTCATGTTTAATCCTACTAGCATAGATGATGTATCAATTCAGGCTACACATCTAGAGGCTAGAGGCAAGAATGTGAACCCAGAGATTGAGGGATCATCAAAACCCACTGTAAGCAAGAACAAGGAAAAGAAGAAGCTGAGATGGAAAGAGAGGAAGGAAAACGCTACACAGAAAGACAAACCTTCATGCACTCACTACGAGAAGGATGGACATGATGATGCACATTGTTGGTCTTTTCATCTGGAGCTGAAACCTAAGAAGTTCAATGGCAAGAAGAAGAACATTGTTGCTACTATCCAGAAAGATTTGGGGTTAGACTCAGGTGATGAAATGACAGTCACAACCATAGGTATAAAAGGTAAAATTTTTGAAGCATCTACTAGTAATTCTACACAATCTATTGATAGTGAAGAAAATGAGAGGAAAAGGCATGAGCTTTTTCATATTAGAGTTATTTCAGAGCATCAAAGGGTTGATACTTTATTTGATAGTGGATCACAAGTAAACTTGATCTCTGAAGCAATTGTAAAGAAGTTGGGATTGCTAACCACACCTCACAAAAAGCCATATCCATTAGGTTGGGTATGTGATAAAACGAAGCTACAAGTGACTAGCCAATGTAAACTTGGGTTTGCTATTGGGTCAACATTTGTAGATGAGGTTGAGTTAGATATAATTCCCTTGGATATATGTGGTATTGTTTTAGGAAGTCCTTACTTGTATGATAGAAAAGACATTTTCTATAGAGCTAAAAATAAGTATCAACTCACCAAAGATGGAATAGAATATATTGTAAGAGCTCATAAACTCAAAAATAATTATACTCTCATAAACTGAGGGCAGATGAAAATAATTGTAAATTCATGCAAGAAATTTTTACTAATGGCTGTAAAGGAAAAGAACCATGATAAAACCAATGTATTTGAGGGCTTTGATGCTAAACAGAAAGTTGATTTAGAAAAAGTTGTTTTAGAATATGATATCCTCTTTCAAGAACCTAAAGGTCTGCCACCCAAAAGGGAAATTGTACATGATATTCATTTGCAGCAAGATGCTCCATTGCCTAACATTGGAATGTACAGGTTATCCACTTTATAGAAAGTAGAGATCAAGAAGCAGGTACATGAGCTGCTCGAGAAAGGGTTCATAAGACCAAGAACATCACCATGTGGATCTCCAATTGTGTTGGTGAGAAAGAAAGATGGTTCGTGGAGGATGTGCATTGATTACAGAGCACTGAATAAAATAACGATAAAAAATCATTATCCCCTTCCTTGCATTGATGATCTATTAGATCAGCTGAAAGAAGAAGTTTACTTTTTCAAGTTGGACTTGTGTAGTGGTTATCATCAGGTGAGAGTAGCAGAACAAGATGCATGGAAGACTGCTTTCAAAACAAAGCAAGGGTGTATGAATGGCTAGTTATGCCTTTTGGCTTAACTAATGCTCCTGCCACTTTCATGAGAGTTATGAATGATGTACTCAAGCCTTTTATTGATGATTTTGTAATTGTATATTTTGATGAAATTCTTGTTTTCAGTAAAGCATGGGAAGAGCATTTGAAGCATGTAAAGCAGACTTTAGATGTTTTGAAAAGAAAAAATCTCTATGTTAAGTTATCAAATTGTGAAGTTGGCAAAACACCTTTAAATTATTTGGGTCATATTGTGGGGGGTGGTGAACTAAAGATATATCCCTCTAAGGTTGAAGTCATCGTGAACTGGCCTAAACCCAAATCTACTACAGAAGTTAGGAGCTTCCTAGGGGCAGCACAATACTGGAGAAAGTTTATTGCTAACTTTTCCTTAATTGTAGCTCTTTTACATGCTTTAACGAGATTGAACAAGGTGTTTCAATGGGGAGGCAAACAGCAAAAAGCCTTCGACACCTTAAAAGAAAAAATTAGTACAGCACCAGTACTAGCACTGCTAGATCTTCAACAACCATTTGAGATTGAAATAGATCTCAGTGACTATGCCATGGGAGCGGTGTTGATGCAACATGGTAAACCCATATGCTATCCTTCTGAGACATTAATTCTAGGGTAGTTAATTATCCCACATATGATAAAGAATTGTATGCATTAGTATAGAGTGTGAAAAAGTGGAAACATTACTTAATGGGTAAAGAAACAATTATACATATTGATCACCAACCACTTCAATATTTACACTCACAAACTAAATTGTGACAAAAAAGACACTATAGGTGAATGGGTTTTCTAGAACAGTTTCATCTAGTCATCAGATATAAGAAGGGCATACACAATAAAGTTGTATATATGTTGTCCAGACCAATCATAAATGCATCTACTATACTTAAGCATAACTCAGTAATGCATGAAAGCTACATTGAACAATATGCTCAAGATATAGATTTTAAAGATGTATACACAACTTTAAGTCATGGCAAACAAGTAGAAGAATTGGATTATTATGTTAAGGACCAACTCTTGTATCATCTGGGAAAGTTATGCATTCCACAAACTGAAAGAGTTAACATAATTCGGGAAGCACATACTTCTCTTATATCAGGTCATTTTGGTGTAAGTAAAACAGTTGCACAGCTACAAAGGTTCTGTTATTTGCCAAGAATGCATGAAATAGTTTCTAGATATATTAAAGGGTGTACTATGTGTACAGAATGTAAGCCTAGCAATAGAAAATTAGGCTTGTACACTCCACTACCAGTGCCTTCTCATCCTTGGCAAAGTGTTTCCATGGAATTTGTTGGGGGATTGCCAAAATCTAGAAAAGGTTATTTGTATGTTATTGTGGACAGGTTCAACAAAATGTGTATCTTAATACCTTGTAACAAGCAGATTACAGCTGAACAAGAAGCGAAGTTGTTCTTTTAGCATGTCTGGTTTCATTTTGGGTTACCCACTTCCATTGTATCTGATCGATATTCCTAATTTGTTGGGATGTTTTGGTCAAGTCTATGGGAATTGATGGACACTAGATTGAAGAAGAGCACAACCTTACAGCCACAATTAGATGGCCAAACAGAGGTGGTCAATAGGACAGTGATCCAGTTGCTCAGGAGCTATTGCAGCAAGCATCCCAAGCTTTGGGATGAGCATTTGTGTTATGTGCAACATGCTTACAACCATGCTAAGTACTCTTCTACACAGAGATCTCCTTTTGAGACTTGTTTTGGTTTCACACCAAAGTCTCCCTTGGATTTTGTCTTTGGAAAAGACATGGAGGTTGATGGACACAGTGATGTGGACAAAGGAACCAACTTCATTGAACAGATCCAAGAAATACACCAGGCAGTGCAGGAACAACTGGAAAGGATCCAGGCCAATTACAAGGAAAGGTATGATAAGCATCAAATTGAACATAGCTTCCAAGTTGGTGATCAAGTCTAGTTGTACATCAGCAAAGACAGAATGCAAGGTGAAGGAAAGAAGTTGAAGCCAATAAGGTATGGGCCTTTCAAGATACTTGAGAAATGGGTGAGAATGCTTTTCGCCTTGATTTTCCAGCTTACATGCACATCTATTTAGTGGTTAATGCAGAAAATTGAGACTATTTGAGCCTTCATTAGTTGAAGATCCCGAAGAGAAAAGTCAATTGCCTTCTATTAATGATCTGTTACCTGAATATCTCAATGAGTTGCAGGAAGATGCAGTTTTGGATAGGAAGGTGAGAACTACGCACAGAGGGGATATTGAGTAACTCAGAATCAGACTCAAAGGTTCAAAACCAAGTAGTGCATGATGGATGGGAATTAGACAAGTGAGGAAGTTGTATCCTCACTTTATTGATGCTTGAAATTCAACTTTTGGTGGCCAAAAAGCTTTTTCAGTGGGAAGGCGTGATCCAAAATGGATCCAAGATAACCTCTAAGTCTTCAAAACCATTTAAAAGATCAAAACGATCGCATGAGAAAACCTTCACAAAATGGCGGAAAACACTATCGGGACCCAAAAATGTGAAGAAATAGTGGAAAATAGGCTTATCAGCGGACAAAGGAGCAACGCACAGGAGTCGTCGGATCTGGCTGATCAACAGTCCAGATCCGATTGGAAAATCACAATTAGCAGTGGTAAGTGGAGGCTATCAGCGGAGACCACATGGTATATGCAATAGTGATCAGCGGGGTCAATGACGATTGTTGATCAAGCGCGTAGATCAACGGCCCAAGTTGAATCGCGATATCACAATTGGCATTACAAAGGAGCGGGGCCATATACATATATGTGACGCGATAGCCGGACCCGACAAGGCTACATGCAATATTGGATATATTTTGAGATATGTCAACGACAGTTTTGCTATGTATTTCATGTATTTCGTTTAATAAACAAAATACGAAGGGAAGCGCCAATGCAATGAAACTAGACCCGACAGGATCTATGAATGTAAATATATATTGTTTCAAGTCCGATATGGGTTGTTTTGCTGGATTTTCCAATGTTTTAATGTATTTTTAAAATACAAAGGGAAACCATGGAATGGGCATTTGCGACATGCAACAAGCGATTTCAGGTGGAATCGATAGGAGTATAGAGTAGATTTGAGGATTTTTTAAGTCTGCTGAACAATGTTTTGGTGGATTTTCTCATGTGTGAATGCATTTCTCTGTGTAAACAGAGAATGGCTATTTCAGGGATTTCAAAGGCCCGATGGACTCTTTTGTTGCAGAGCAGGTGGCCACCTCCCCTAAAAATGTTATGCCATGATTTCTAATGCTTAGAAGGGGGATTTGAGTAGACAGAGGCCGGGAGCTAAAGAGCCCGAGAAGATGAAGATGAACAGACAGTGCCAAATTTCTTTTAAGCCACAGAATGACAAAGACAGAGACAGAGAGTGCTGAGATGAAGCAAAGCCAGAGACAAAGAGTGAGAGAAAGAGTCTGTGTACTTAGAGAGGCTTGAGGGATTCAAGCTAAAACTCCTGTTGTTTGTATCTATGTGTTCAGACTCAATTGAGCTCACACTTTGTAAAACTCTGCTCTTGAAGGCATAATAGAGAGGCCACCACTGAAGGTTGGACTGGGAGACATGGCCCAAGAGTTGGGTGAACTCCATGTTAAACTTGTTGTGTTATGTGTGTTTGTCTATTATGCTTTTCTCACTGCTTAATTATCTATATTACTCCTAATCTGATCAATCCATTGCACTAAGTAATGTAGGCCAAACCACACACATGAGTTTGTAATACCTTAAAAGTAATCAAATATTTTCATTTTCAGATCATTCAGGAAAAGAGTGAACAACTGAAGGTGGAGCGAAGTCGACCTTCTTTCTGGCCAATGGTTGGTCAAGAACAAACACATTGAGAGAGTCAAGCTCAAGAAGAGCGGGACCGACAAGAGATGAATTCAAGTCAATCTCTTTACCAACCGAGAGAGGGTCAGAAGAAAGCCTTTGATAACTAACATGAAGTTGGGGTTTAGGAGCTGCAAGGTTTTCCAAAACTTTGGAAGCTTTATCCATAAGAGGAAAAAGGCGAAGAATATGCTCTCCTTCATATAACCTATAGGAGAATATAATATTTCCCTTATTCTTACCATCGCTAACCGAGCGTGCAACTTCGACATGATATCCAGAGGTTGATCTTGAATAAATTTTAACGGTTGATCTTGAATTAGGTTTCAATTACAAGGCCCTATAGTTGTCATCTGAAAACTCATATATGCATCTATATGGAAAAGAGATATTTGTCTTCGATGAAATTTATCACTAATTGAGAGATAGATAACACAAAATTAATGCAACAATCGAAGAATGAAATCTTTCACTAATAAATCTCCTAAATGAACTTAATCTTCCTATAACAACATAGGAAATTTCATTTCATTTCCAATGCTTATGATGATGCAATTCTAGCTTCTCAATAACGCTACTAATGCAATATTTTCGCTTAAGTAAACTAGAATGATGTTCTCCTTTTCATAGAATGCAAAATGAATCTTTCACATAAAACACTTTAAAGGAAAATTTTCACAATTATGAACAAACAAGCATCACTCAAATCCAAAGCATTATAAATGAAACTAAAAACTTCTTCTCTGAATCGAACAAACCAAACACATAAATGCTTCAATCGACAAACCAAGCAATGTAATCTATTCTTGGAAAGAGAAAATATACACTCGAAATAAGAGAACAAATGAGACTCTTTCACTCATTTAATTGAAAATAAAAAATCCTAGTCACTTCTGGGTGGAAGAAGAGAGTCTGAGGGTCAAGACACACTGGCAATGGAATGGGAGAAATTTTGATTTTTTCTTACCCCTGAGACCGGAGCGAATTTTGGGCCAAAAGTAGCACCAATCGACACAATTGACTAGTACTACATCTAGAATTGATGATTGATCAGTGCGACCTTTTGGCCAAAAATAGCGCTGATCGAGGGATTCAAAGAAAAAATAAAAAGGAATTTCACACAGGGCCAGACTTAACACATCACAGGGTGGGCTAAACCAAGAAAGCAGACAAAGCAAGCTAAATGAAGCTTTCTAGTCGGGGAGAAGATGGTCTAAAAGGCTTACGGGGTCAAAATCATGAGAGCAAAACACACTGGACAAGATTGGGGGCAAACCCTATCTTCACTTACAGGCATTGGCGCGACCACCTAATTGACAACAAGCACCAGAGGCTGGTCGACACCACTGTTTCTCAACAACTCACGCTGATCGGTGTGATTGTCAACAAATTAAGCACTAATCGATGGAGCTAAGGAAAAAATATAAAAAATTTGTAACAAGGACCAGATATGCTACTATGAATTTTATACTCATGCCAGTAAGCAGGAGAAAAGAAATAGAAGAAAAGGGAAAAAATGGAACTAGAAAAGTTCTCACGAAATCATGAAATCCAAGACAAACAAAAGGATTGGGATCCCTAGAGGAGTCACCAATTTGTGGTGAATTAAAATTATATGTGTGGACACAAACAAATTCCTCTGGCCCGACAATGGGTCTAGCCACAACAAACACATTCTATGGAAGATTTCCTTAGGTTGGAACCAATTAAGAGGGCCTACCTCTTAGTCTGCTTATCCTGTTTGATGATGTCCTTGCTTGCTCGCTCCAACTATCTCTCGCTTCCTTCTTCAAGCACCTGAAACAAGTAAACAACATCAAACAACAAATGTGAGTATAGACGAATTGTAATTCAACCTCCTTAACAAGTCAAGAAACATTAAGCCATGAATATGTAAGATGACAAAACATGTAGGAAATCAATCGATAGTTGCATATATTAATATCAAAGAGAGATTACAACCATTTTCCTTGACGTTGAAGTCCTCCTCTGGCAGGACCAGGTTCCCACACACTTCTGTTAGCATTCCATGATGGCCTCAATAAACAATAGTTTTAAGGCTCTTCCTTTAGGCTTCACTCCAAACCAAATCACACTTCTCCCTCACACAACTAGATAGCTACAACTAGTAATAGCTTGTTGTCTACTCTAAACCAAAATAGCGTAACCACACCAATATCAACACTTCAACACTAACACTTGTTTCTGCCTGGGAAAAATGGAGGTTTATATAGGATGAATGGATAGGAGATGGATCCTCTTATAATGGGAGAAGGTCTTATCTCTTGAGGTAGTTCCATCATTATAGGGAAAGGAGCCCAAATTAACATCCTTGACCCCATCCGGCTAAACCATTTACCAGACTTCTGTTACGAAGCTTCTAGAGTTGGAAGCTTTAACTCCTAATTTAAAAAACTTTCCATAATAGGACCGACGTGACTATAACACAGTTCATTCGCTCCGGTCAGTGCGAGGGATAGTGCTAATCTCTACACATCAGCACGGGGGAGACAAAGGTCATTAGCGTCGGTCTTGTAAACTGGGAAAAAGAGAAGTTTCAGGGGAAATGGTGCAAAAGGGAATTGATCTGCTCATGAAGAGGGACACAATGGGAGTTTTTTCATGAAGTCAAATCATGCGGGGTTCATTATAGAGGTCCTCCAAGATCAAGGAATGGGGAGTACAGGGACAGTGACAAAATGTTGTGTAACAATGTTGCACCATCCAAACCTATTATTAGATTAGTACTTTGATCAACTTGTCATGCTTTTGTACATTGGATCCCATAAAGTATTGATTTAATTGGGTAGCTAATCCAACCACTGTATCCAATCTATGAGAATGAACATTCCCATGCCTTAATAGTCTCTTCCTTCAAAATTTTAATACCTTATACAACTCTTCTAAATAAAGAAAATATCTCTATCCTTTTCTCAAAATTTTAAGCCATTTCCAACCAAAATTTTCCAAGAAAATTTTTCCATAGATGCACAAGAATCTTTTGTGTACTCATTGAGTAGTTACCTTTCTTATTTAAGGTTAATGACAAGACCATGGAACGTGGCTACCAAGGACACTACCAATATCTCTACCAACAAATTTTCTAGAATCTAGTAAGTCTAATGAAGAGTCTAGAAGATTACAATCACATTTCTATTTCAAATACACTAAAAGAGGCACATTAAAATAAATTATTTCATCATCTCTTCTAACAAATCTTTCAATTTCTTGGTCATCTTGCTAACCATCTTTCTAAGTGCAACCAAGGAAGCTTCATCCTCTTCTTAGGTTCCCACATACGAGGGTCACTAATCAACAACCTTGTTATCTTGGTCTACTATCAAGCCTATCCCATATAGGTTGAACTATTAACTACCTTCCCTGGTTGAGTCTTCTAGTATATCCTTATATCCACTTAGAACTAGAATGTCTTACTTATTTAAGAAAAAACCACCATTCTAGCTATTGTTGCCACTGTGGATTTGACTATGGATTTAAGTCCACTAAGTCTAGGCTCGAGTGCCTTAAGTAAAATATTATCCACTAAAGATTGCACAATAATTCCTCTTTAATTACCAATTATATATCATCCATCAAGTCCAATGCGTTCAAATTATCTATCATAAGGTTGTTGAACCCCTTAATTGGTTATAGAAATCATGTTCAATGAAGTGATTTTGCCAAAATCTTCATACTCATTCTTTACCACATAAATGATACCTAGATATTCTCATGAAATGATGATAAAATAATCTATGTGAGGCATAGGCACTACCTTCACCTTCCTCCGGAATTCTTGCCCCATAACAACCTCAAAGTCATCCATAGGTATAATGGTGAAATTTATAGCTCCAATCCAATCTCCAAGCTTCAAGGTGATTCCATTACCATACCAACCACCTTTTCCACTTCTAATTTCACTACTTTCAAAGAAGTCTATGTTGGTTCAAGTTACAACTCAAACCCTCTTGCAACATCTTTCTTCATGAAATTGTGGATTTCTCCACCATCAATAGTGGCATTGACTGATATTCCCTTTAGTGCTACTGAAACATAGAAAATAATTGTGAAGTCTTGCTCTTGGCTTAATATATATTATCTTTTATCACAACATTGAAGACTTGCAAAACATTAGTGGAGGGTTTTTCAACTTGCTCCACAATGGAGAAATTCTACTTCATTGGATATTTCCTTGCATGATGATCCTTTGCACAAAGACAACAAGAAATGCACTTATATTTTTTGTATGAGCATCTAGCTGTTTGACATTTTGCTTTCTACAATTCCTAAATTCTTTTGTTTTTCCTTTGTCTTTATTCTTGTTCTTGCCATATTTCTTTTCTCTTATAGCATCCTCACATGTCCTTAGACCACCTTTTCCCTTTTCCTTGTAGCCTAATAGCTTGTTTGTTGTGGTGGTGGTTGCCATAAGGGTTTTCATGTTTCTGAATCACAAGTCACTCTTCCCATGAGGTTGCAATCCATTCATGAAGTAGAGGAATACATCTTCTTCAACATGTTCTTGATCTCCAACATGAGGCCTAAAAAATCCTTGATGTAAGCTTGAATTCCATAGTTATTCTTAAGAGCCAACAATTGATTTGGTGCAATCCAATATTGATTTCCTAGTATAAACTAAGTCTTCTAGGCTACTTTTTGTCTCCGACTAGTTGTCAATATTTTCCATGCCATCCTTGATTGTTAATTCTTATGCTTGTTTCTCCATCAAATATTTGTAGGACTTATCAAGAACATTGTTGCAACAAATTTTAACTTGGGCTCATCTAAAATTCCATTCATATGTTCTAAGTATTATTCAACATCCCAATAGAAGTGACCAAGTAACTACGCATTACAAGTGAAATCATATGGTTCTAGTTCCTTGATATTTAACCTCGTAGGGTCTGATAAATTATTCCCACTTACAACATCTCATTTTAACATGTTAATGGTTTCTTACTAGTATTTGATTTGTGCCACAACAAAGTTCAACAAGTCTTCCACCATTTGCAACCATTCATCATCATGGGTGCTCAAGGTTGCAGTCATCATGTTCATGGTCTTCTGACACTCATCTAAAACATCATTAAAGGTTCAACACATGTGGCTAATCTCCTCTTCAAAAGTTCTACCTTCTCTCCATGATTACAAAAGATATTTTCATCTTCTTGACCTTGTTTTCTAAAGTTATAGAATATATTTTGTGTAGAAAGTCTCAGATTCAGGATCTTCTGCTGCAACAGATCTCCTCGGTAGGTTTATTGGAAAAAAATGAGGAAACCAAGAATCCTGGTCAGACTATTAATAATGGAAAAAAAATCATTGGCTTATCAAAGCCTAGTCTTCACCCTTGGAGTCTTTAGATCTTATTCACAATCAATATTTTTTGCATATGAGATAATTATTGAAACTTCACTCAAATGCTTGGTAACTTCTGCCAATTCCTATTGTTTTGTTTCAAGTTCCTTCCATTGAAAAGTTCATTGAAATCACTTGTCATGGTGAAGAGCACCAAATTTTCTACTCTAATACCGCCTTTCCTTTAGAAAGAGTTGCAAAGTATGCTTTGATAACACTTGTTATAAACCTATATTCTACTTGAAGTTTCCTTTGCAAACCTCATTTTATCACATGTTTGTTTTGGCACATAAGGTTGTGTGGCACTTCCTTGCCTTTCTCACAGGGGAATCAGACTATGCCTCTTTACTTAAGGTCTACCCATAAATTCACTTTAAGATACAATATGTGAAATGAAAACTAATTTCTACTCCACTAAGTTCATTTAACAATAAGCACATGGTCAACTATAGCCCTTAAAACATCTCAACAATACTTAAATACTTAACCCATATTTTAATAATTAGCCAATACAAAGTAAAGCATAAATAGTAACATCCAACCACCATAAAGAATCTACAAAGCACATGTATAAACAACACCCAAAATAAGCCTCTTATATGAAAAATATCATATGAAAAATATCATAAATATTCAACCAAAAAAGTTACAACCTCTTTCCTAACTCTGTTACAAATGCACAAAAAAGTTACAACCTCTTTCCTAAGTCTGTTACAAATGCACAATGAATTTAAGGCAATATTGTCTTCTACCTATTATCCAATAGGCTTGCATAATCAAACTTTTTGACACACTACTGCGAAAACTTTAATAAAACGTTGGGATTCCTAAAAAAAAGTTTCCCTCATAATAAGAAATTAACAAATTTTTTTTAACTAAAAGAATTTGTCAACTCATAATTAGAGATTAACCATTTTTTTTAAACTAAAAAGTGAATAATGGTTTTCGATGTTTGTTTTTGCTGATCACATTCAGTGCCCACTTGTTTTCAAGTAAGGAAGAGCATAGTTGTAACTATGCAAAATGGCTTATATTATTTGTCCCAATTAGTCCTCATAAAAACATTGTTTTACTTAAGAATATAAAGGCAAAATCCTTCTTTTATTTTAAAGGTAATCTCATGCCTACGAGAAATTTGTCAACTCATAATTAGAGATTAACAATTTTTTTTAACTAAAAGGTGAATAATGGTTTTCGATATTGGCTTTTGCTGATCACATTCAATGCCACTTGTTTTCAAGTAAGGAAGAGCACAATTGTAACTATGCAAAATGGCTTTATATAATTTGTCCAATTAGTCCTCATAAAAACATTGTTTTACTTAAGAATATAAAGGCAAAACCCTTCTTTTATTTTAAAGGTAATCTCATGCCTCCTCGATAACGAGTCACATATACAAATATTTGAGTGCAAGTTTGGTGATATTGCCCCACGGGTAGGAAGACATCATTTTTGTACATGTTGGTTGGATATTTCTTGGCAGCGTTCGTTCTTTTTATGGGCTTTCGTGGAATTAAGTTGATACTTATTAAATTATGCATGTCATTTTGTAAAGGGTGACGGCCATGATTTTGACTTAAAAGATTTATATTGTAATTTTGTGGAATGAGATCAAAGAATTGATATTCACTTGTTGTATGTACATAATATACGAGGAAGTTAGGACAACCCTATGAAGTCTGAACCAGTTTTAATTGATAGCTGACGTAGTGGATCTCCTATTTTTATTGTATATCTTTCCAATGACAGTACCCGACCGTGAGTTGATTCACTAGTGTTACGATGGTTGTTGAAATGGAAACTAATTATAAAGCGTGCTTGCATACGGGTTAGAGTTACAATCCTCTTTGTAAGTTTACAAACTTCAGCATGATTCCCCGAATATTTGGTAATTGGATAGATATGGGCGCTGTTTATCTGTGTGTATCTGATTGTAAAATATTAGGAATTTGGTAATCGAGATAAGTTGTTAAATTTTTTACCACGCTTATGTTTGTCTATGTCTATTTGATTGTAAAATATTGGGGATTCAGTAATCAAGATGAGGCTACCTGTATAGCCATGGTGAAGATTGTAAACTTAAAATAAATCTCATGTACTATGCCTAGTGATTACCAACTTCATTTTTTGTTTACGAAGGCGCGTGAGGATTTCTCTGTATAGTCACCCTGAGCTTATCTTGATTGCCGATTCCCCAAATATTTGGTAATTGAACGGACATGGTCATGTAGATCCTCCACCTTCGTAAACAAAAAATAAAGTTGGTAATCATTGGGCCTAGTACATGGGATTTGTTTGTAAGTTTACAATCTTCAACATGGCTATACCCTTAGCCTTATCTCGATTGCCCAATCCCCAATATTTTGTAATCAGATGGACATAGGTGGGGTCAAAAATTCGACTGTGCCCATGATTGTTTGATTACAGAATATTGAAGAAATAGGCCATGCCCATGTCTGTCTGATTACTGAATATTGGGGAAATTGGCAGTCTGATTACCAAATATTTGAGAAATCGACAATCAAGATCCCCAGTGTCACGCCCCCAGGCCGGCGGTAGTCTTTCAACTGCTCTTGGCGAGGTGCGGCACCATCGACCACTTTCTTTTCACGAATACTTATGTTCATGGACTACGCCTAACCATTAGTCTATTTTGTTTGTTTTTCACAACCAAGTATTATTAATGTTTCCTTTATATCAATGAACACCCATACACAATTCATTATCATCAGCAATTATACAAGAGAACACAATTGCACAGTATAAAGGGAGGGGTAACTCCCTGAACAATGAGTCTGCTCGAATACAATATATTATAATGTTTACAAAGCTTTACAAGTATACTTGGAAACACCAAGTTTCATACTTAGCCAAATTTTAAAAGGCCACACCTTCGTGTGCCAACCAAAGTTCCTTGCCCGAGTTAGGCGAGCGCGCCCTCGCACGAACTGCCAACCGCACTCCTCAACTGAACTTTTTCACCTTGCACAATGGGCGGGCAACCTCACCCGAGTCACCCATTCACCCTTCGTATCGTTTCAACCGGCGGTGACTTCTCCCAAGTCTCCACCGCATATGCCTTCGCACGGGGGGCGGGTGACCTCACCCGAGTCGCCACTTGCGCTCACCAAACGATCATTAAACGCCCTTACCCAAGTTCACCCGCGTCATTTGTTTCTGCCCGGCGGGTGCCCTCACCCGAGGCTTACCCGCACTCCTCCGAATGACGAGCGCTTTGTGCCCTCACCCAAACTGAGACCTGTGCGTTTTACCTCCGTGCGGCCTTACCCAAGGTTGGGCCCATAGAGTTGCACCTTCCCTTCTTCGCTACGACTGCACCTCTTAATTTTACACTTCTCCTTATTTGAGTTGCTCGAAAATTGATGCTCCAAATGATCCACGCATCGTTGTATTTTAACGCTTCCACGCATGGTTAACCACCTCTCAGCCGACCTGTGTTATGTTTCCAACCAATGCCTTTATTTGCCTTAGCAGTTGGTTGTCCCATCGACCAACGCCCCCAACCAGCGTTCTTCATCGTCAGCTTGCCAAGTAAACGTGTGACTCGCTCCTCTATACTTTCGCACGCATGCTCCAAGTATCTTCGCTCTGTCGTTTCTTGTTCATTTGTGCACACTTTGACTTACTCAACCTTCACACTTCATATCGGCGGTCGTGGTAAGAACCGCAGGTTCTTACATCCTCCTCCACCTGAAGTCGTTGTCGTCCTCGACAACATTCCATCTTGATAGCCTTCCACCAAGATCAAAATTTTTATATCCGAACAGTCTTATCCATGATATCAACTCCTCCACATACTGCAAACATCCTTGCAACATATGTAGAACCATCATCTCCATCATGTCTCATCTTGGCAACCATCTGTCACCAAGCTATCCATACCAAGGCATACACCCCATCGGTATGTAATATCTCGGAAATCATCTCAATCCATGATCATCAACCATCTCGTCGCAATCTCCACAGGCTGCTCTCCATTGTGGAACGCTGGCCCTTCCATCTCAAACTACATGCTTCCTACAACATATTGTGTTGACCTCATCATGTATCGTCATCGTGTGAACTACTGCCATGATACTCCAACACAATCGAACACATCTCTACACATTGAGCTCCCTCATGTTTGAACTAGTTAGGTAGTTAATCTAACTATCACGCTCAATCCATGAGAATGCACATCCTCATGTCATCATCAGTGGTTTCTCCGAACATCCCGTCACATCATCAACTCGATCAAGAATCCATCTCCATATAAGTGTAAGCCATGCTCAGGTCCATGAAGTAGCCCTCATCTCATCTGCAACATGTTGTCCATGATGTTTGGTGCTAATGTGCTACATGAAATCAACCACATCTATCTCAACATCTTCCATCTCCAAAACATCCATCTCCTCAAAGTGAAGAGATCATCTCATCAAAATCCCGACTCTCGATGTGCCACATCCAGGTCCATGAAGCAACCTTCATCATATCTGTATGTGCCATCCCTCAAGTCTGCCATAGGAACAAGACACCTGTCTCATCTCCCATGTGCTGCCTGTGATCATAGATCAATCAGATCCCATGTGTAAAAAGTGGTTAAGTCTCGGCTCAACCCATGCCCAAGTGTTGCCACCCAAGTATCATCATCGTTGTAACTCCATCACTCCAAGTCCACCATATATGAAGTCCTCAAAAGTCACAACAATCGCATGTCATCATGAGCTTCATGAGTCATCTCCAACCAACACTCTAGTAAGCATACAAGTCTTGACCCAAAGGTCTCTGCAAGATGCCTCAGCTCTCCATGTAGTAGGAATGCTCCATAGTCTACTCACAAGTCCATCCAAGTCCATCGCCTTGTTGTACAACAGTGCACAACCTCTCCATTGGCTCATAACCAAAACATCTCCATGTCACATCAGCAAATCTACTTGCACAACATCCCTGCCTTGGCACTCCTCATTGGATGCCCATAAGTGACACCTCTACAAATGCTCCTACATAATGTCCCTGCATACGACTGCCATGCTCCATGTCTCCAATCTGATGTCCGTGACTAAGTTCCCCATGTAGTCCAACTAGGTAGACCCATCACAACAATTGGTCATCCTCATCCAAGTCTACAATCTTCGGTCTAGTGAACTTGGTCACCCAACCATATCATCATCACATGAGTTTCTCCACCCTAGCTCCTCCACTAAAGGTTCCACCAAGACTTGTTCTTGGTCTCAACCATAAGAAGTCCACCCAAGTATCATCATACCCAAGTGTGTGCCCTCCTCCAATCTGTCCTTGAGTCATGCTGGGAACTTAGCCAATTCTCGATGTGGCTAAAGCATGACCCAATCCTCCACAACGATTATCATGTTCCTCCCTTGTCATGGACCTTTGTACCTTCTATCATAAGGTCACAAACAACCCCAACAAGTCCTGCAATAGTCAACAATCCTTGCTTCTCCACACAAAGTCTCATCATAAACATCCATGGTAAGATGCTCTCTTGCATCGACAAACTGATTTTGTCCTTCCCTGCATACGATTCATCTACCAATTGCTCAAATGAAACACAAGTGTCAATAGTACTTACATTATCATCATGAGGCTCCTCCATATGAGTATCTTCATCCATCCATGTCTACAAACTGCACGATCCTGGTCCAACTTGATCAATATCAAGTTCACCCTCCATCATTGTCACATCTGCAACATCCTCGATTATCACAACTTCCTCTTCCTTGTTAGCACAATCTGCAACTTCATCCTGCTTCATTGTCCAACCAAGTTGAAGAAGTTCGTCTTCAACATTCTTTTCCAAGACTTCAAGCTCCTTTCGAATCCGGGGATTCTCTTCTTTCATCCGCTTCAACCTGTATAAGGTAAGCAAGAGCTTCCTTTCGCTTTCTTCCAAACCTGCCATGCCTTGTCATTCAGTTTGGCCCAAGCACTAAGCTTTACCTCTGCTAAACCTGTTTCACCATTCACCAACTTCACCAAGTTCCCTGCAATCATGAACTAGCCCTTGTTCCGTTTGTATGTGAAACCAACTTCCTTCACCTGCAAGTACATGCTTCCACTATCATCAACTGTCAAGTGCTTACACACTTGCTTCACCCAGTTTCCTACAAGAGTCTTCCCATGCCTTACATAGCTCATGTTTATTTCGTGATAGAATCTTAGTGAGCATATCAACAGGGTTCCTATCTGTATGGATCTTTTCCAAAGATAATTGTTCTTTCTCCAACACATGTTAGATCCAATGGTACCTTAAGTCAATGTGCTTGGTTTTTGAATGAAATGCTGGGTTTTTCGAGTGAATGACACTTTGACTATCACAATATAACACATACTTTGAGAATTTGTACTATTCATGACATTGATGGATACCTTACAAAGCAACATCAAGAAGTGTTATTTGTTTGGTCTTCACTTCTTTTGACATACGCAACATATTCCCCTTTTCTCATTGGGTTGGTCCAACCATTTTGTTATACACTTTAACCTTTGAGCACCCATTCTTCGTAAAATGAAATCCATTTTTATCACCCTGGAATAATGAAGCCCAAACCTTGGATCTCGATTTCTGTTGAAATTGGAGAACTCTCCTCCATTTCTTGTTTTAGTAAAACTCTTATAAGTGCATTTTTGTCTCCTTATCAGTTTGGGCAACCCTACCAACAATACCTGAACCACAAAACCACATCTTACATTAAAGAATAACAAATTCAGAAAACATCGCCATAACAATATCTTTATAGAGATGCGCTTACACAGAAAACGTAAACACGTGTTACATCAGCTAGTGCAATCTGAAGATGTAAGCACTTCTTCAAAAACAAATACCGATATCTTTATACATAATACACGGTGTTGTTGCAGTCACACGGTTCGTAGTTGGTGCGAATCATTTTCTCTTGGAATATGTGCAATTGCACTAATAATTCTTTATATTATTCACGAGTTTCCGACGATATTTCTGAGACTGAAAGAACACACCCAGCACGCTAACGAACCTACAGAGTCGGCACTGTCTATCCATCACTTTCAAGCCTCAAAACACTCTCAAAATTCGAATGATGCCGTGTTCCGATGGGTGTCATGATAAAGAATCCTCCGTTGGAGGTGGTGATTGAGAATAAGGTTATAAATCACTGTCGGATGACGCGGTAGAATGTAATATGTGAAGAAGGTGCCAAGGGATAAATAATGCAGAAGCCAAATTGTGCAAGAGGTGGTATCCAATTAAAATGCGGTTGCATTTATTAAACAGTTGTAATAGAATGTTAAAATATATTTTGTAATAGAGTTTTTATAGTTTTAAATTAATTATTAATAATTATCAAGTGAGTAGAGATGTAATTTGGAAAGATTTATAAAATATTATTTAAAAAGTAGTTATATTTTTTTATCATTTTAATTAGATTGATTAATTAAAAAATAAGTTAGAAACAAGTGTTGTACAAAATGAGTTGCATGTGGTTTTTGATAAACCGTGATATTGGCCCATGGTATTGTAACAAAACTTATTTACAAGTTAAGAATCTTTATGGTAAAGTGAAGTGAGTCTCCATGGTATGATAAAGTGAAGTGAATTTTCATGATTAAAAATCTTGTTACATATTTTCTAAATACATATATGTTTAATTTCTATATTAATTTTTTTAATAATAATAATAAT
>APFE030892770.1:5053-17114 GCA_000404065.3 Pinus taeda
ATTCCGATAAGTATTTATGGAGATATGAATTTATTTTGTTTATATAATTATTATCAAGCCGACCAGCGCTTATGTAGGGTCTAGAAGCCCAACCGACGTGTCTATTCATCATCCTCGCTTTGGTATAAATAGAAGAGGATTTGTAGTCATTTGGAACTCACCTAAAGTGATCTCCTCTCCACATCTTGGGTTTTTGGAGAAGGAGATTCACTATGGATTACGTTGGGCTAGTAGGATGATGCCCTAGCAAGGAAGACGCAGTCATGTTGTGAAGATGAGATGCCCTAATCCTCTACGCTATCAAGGAAGACTGCCCTCATCTATATTTTGTCCCAAGGGTGACCCTAACCGCAGTAATGAGGCTCCCTAACTTGCTGTTTTAAGGATGCCCTAACCATTAAAAAGGGACAGAACAGCGTGATGTTTTAGGGCTGTTTCTAGGTTATGTTTGAGGACCGAATTGCTGCGAGGGGAGGCTGAGACAACTCCCTAGGGGGCCGAGGCTAGGAGAGGCTGGTTCAACCTGCATGGAGGTGTCTTGGGTGCAAGGAAGGGCAGCGTATGATGCTGTAGGTGGGCTGCAGGTCCTAACTCTCTTTGGAGGGCAGCGTGGAGCTGTTTAGGGACTATCTATGCCCAGGACAGCAGCCAAGGGTGCCAGCACCTCTTCAAGAGTAGGCCGCAGTCAAGGAGGGCTGTTTTGATGGCTGATCAAGAGTTATTAAAGCAGGCAAATATGCCCTAACCAGTCACAAATATTACAATAGTAACTCAAACTTGGAGCAGCAATTGTGATGTGTGTTGGATCCGTTCTTTGGATCAGATTGTTGGGCAGTCTGGGAGCCAAATTGGTTGCTTGACATAACAACAAGTACATGGTGAAGCAGTCAAAGGGCAGCATGATAATGGGCAGCATGATAAAGAATGGTGATAAAATGGCATACCGGTAGCAGCCCTATCACAATGAACAACAGTGATAGAATGACATCTGTTAGAACAACATGATGATGATGATGCACATGGGTATGGGCAACATGATGATGGATAAGATCATGGACATGGGCAACATGATGATAATCATGATTAGTGCAGCATGGTGCAGTATGCAGTGGTACAACAAATGGACGAGATGCAGAATGATGATAGGTGAAGGAGTCACCTTGAGAATCAGTTGAAGCAGAATGTCTTCAACTGATCTCAATCATGATACGAAATGATCTATGCTAGATCTAGATAAGTCAAAGTATTGACTTCTGTTGTAATGTACTCTCTCTCTCTTTCTCTGCTGAACTTTGAAGATAAAAGAAGATTTGATCAAAGGGTTTCCCCACACATTGTGGGGTTTGTCCCTGGCTCGCGCCATATCTTGTGTCCTCTTGTCTTGGCTTGTCTTCTGCGTTTTGTATTTATGTTCTATCTGCAGTTTATCGTAATGCTGATGTGATTGCTAACTGTGAAAATTTAAATAAATTGCTCTAGCATAGAACATACCTAAACTTAACAGAAACCCTCCATGCACTTTACTGATTTATTCCTACCTACTTGTTCCGTTACTTTGCAAGTTATTTACAATGTAAATACTAAAAATAAACACTAGTGCATGCTCAACATATTACAGATCATCAACTAAAGGAAACAAAAACAAGCACACAAAATTACACCATTAGTTTTGGACCAATGTCCCCGGAAAAACCCAATGTGGGAAAACTGGTGTAACTATCTAAGGGTTTTCTTATTAAGAAATTTCAGAGTACAATCTAGGTGCCAAATCCAGCTTACCCAATAGAGAATGCCCTTGGCAGTAGTACCTCCCAGTCTGAGACAATTGTCCTGTCTGAAACCCTGGATAAACCCTTCGGCAGCTCCTTAGCTCCAATCTGCCCCAGAAACTCCAATGTCTACCTTTCTAGACTACGTCAGCCTCTCCCTACCCAACACTAGCCCTGTGTCACCCTAAATGGGCCTACGTCAGCCTCAGGAGGACCTACGTCAGCCTTTTGACCCTCTGCGTCAGCAATGATGGCCTCTCTGAAGCATTGCGCAGCTCCTGGCAGGCTCTACATGGCCCTGCGTGAGCCCTGGCTGGTTCTGCATCACTCTCTTTGGCTTTTGCATTGATCTCCCAGCATTATCTCTGCCTCTCTATCTCTCTGTAATCATTTCCCCTTAGTTGCAACTTCGATCACTGATTCTATCTCTCTTAGCAAACCCCGTTCTAGAGAATAGAATGAATGATCATCTGGTGTAATCTCTAAGTGACCCTCAAGCCCCCTCTTATACTTTTCTCGTTGACATATCAATGGCCGAGATCAAGTCCCTAATCGATGAATAAGATTAGATCTGGCTTGATCCAAGCCTTTTGGACCATTCTAACACAGTTTTATATTAATCTACATTAATATTTTAATTTCGCTAAGTTTAGACTTAGGGACTCCATTAAAAATATTAATTATTTTAATATTTCTTAAACTATTTAGAATCTGCCCAAACCCTTTCTGGGTATTGGATATCTCATGTGCCCCAACCTCTCCACCAAATTTTATGGCTAGAGCACATCTGAGGCTACCCAAAATCAACACTCCCTCTTAGCGAGGAGTGTGCACAAGTAATACTCCTCACTGAGTATCGCCCTGATCATTCAGCATCAGTCCGTGTGCTGATGCTAGGCCTACTGCCCATCATCCTCTGCACTATTACATCATGTACTGTGACCAATGGCTCTGCCATTGCCACTGCTACAACTGCACTGCATCCCCTCTCATCATGCTGCATCGTGCTGCCCACTACTGCACTGCAACTCAGTTACTGAGAAGTAAGTAACCGATCTCCCAAATATGACCTCTTTGTTGGGCTAGAGACCCTCCTGATGCTGAAGCTCCCTCTGTTGCTGACAAGTGCTCCCTCTTTGACCTCTGCACTGTTGCAACAACTCCCTGCATCTCGCACTATTGCACACCTCTATGTGCCATCCTGCACTGGTGCAACACTCCCGTGCCTCTTGCACTGCTGCAACTTTCTAGCCTCGCGCTGCCCTAGGAATCTTGCACTATATCTCTCTCTGCTACTCCATCCGCATCCGTCTTTACCCACATCTGCCAGTCTTGCTACTCCTCATCGAGGCTCCTGTAGTAAGGTCTAATCCAAGAGGTTGGCACCTCGAGGATCCTGCCCCTCATCGCCTGTAGTCCATCTGACTACAGCTCAATGTCTCCCCACTTCCACTCAAGTGGTGCGTGTGCACTCATGGAATAGTCAATGTCTGTCTCCACTTCCTTCTCTACCCTTGCTAGCGCTGCCTTAGTCTCAGAAGACTTTCCCTTACTCTTCTTCCTTGGACACTGGGTCACATAATGACGCAGCTCCCAACAGTGGAAACACTTGATCTTGGAGAGATCCTTCTTCTTCCATTTTGCTTGCTTTCCCTCATATGCTAGGGCAACATGCTCTTCCTCCTCCTTTTTGACTCTGATCCCCTTACTGCTGCTTCCTGCCTTTGTCTTCCGTCTGATCTCTTCTTGGCGAAGAGTCGCACACATCTCCTCCCAAGGTGGAAGGGTCCCTCTGCCTAGTATACTCTAGACAAATACCTCCTAGTCTTCTGAGACTACATTCAGGGTTATCCTCATCATTAATTTTTGAGTCTTTGATCGGAGGATCCATAGTAAGAGAGTTTTTACACCAACGTTTCGAATCCCAAATGCTCTTCTTTTATCATCTTTCTCTTTACCCTGATGATGGATCCCATTTGGGATTCGAAACGTTGGTGTAAAAACTCTCTTACTGTGGATCCTCCGATCAAAGACTCAAAAAGCACAAACCATAGATCTCATCATTAATTCCTGATCCGGTGTGGCCCCTATGGAAGTCAACTAATCTCGGATCTCATTCAGTCCATCGAGGAAGGTGTCGATCGATTCTCCCTTCTTCATCTGGTATGACCTCATCTGATTTTATAGTAACATTCTTCTTTTCACAAAAGTATGTTGGTACAATTTCTTTAGGGCCTCCCACATCTCATATGCCATTTCCTTCTCGGCAATGTGTGGTACTACATGGTCCTTGACCTTGTCAAGGATGATGCTCTTGGCCCTCACCATTTCGTCCTTGTACTTGTCGTTATCAGCTAGGTCAACTGGGATTGCTATCGTCCTCAAGGCGAAGTGCTTGACACAATTTCTATCAAGTACGGATAAGATTTTATCTTTCCAGACTGCGAAGTTTGAGCTCCATCTAGTCTATCTTGGTCTCTTACTCCATGTAGTGCCATGCTGCTCTTCAACTTCCCTCCTGGAAGTTCCCGATGTGACTCCCTATGAGTCTCGATTTCCCTCCTGTAAATTCTTCTGCTGATGTCGAGATGACCCCTACTTTGATCGTCTGTGCAACTGCACCACTGATCCAGGTTTCTTGGTTAGAAACCCTCGGTAGAAACTCCCTCCTCCTTTCCCTATTACGTAATTTTATGACTACAGTACCCCACTAGCTCCACTCTGCAAGTTTCCCACAACATCCTAAACCCTAGCAACCTAAAGGTGAGAGGTCCTAGGCTCTGTGCAATCTCGACACCAGCAATTTGGCCTCCTCAGCCAACCGCATCAGCCATCCTAGCTTGTGCGTGAGTCTCCCTTTTCCTCCCTTATCCTCTGCGCTACCTCTTCCTGGCTCACCCTTGATGACGAAGGCATTGTGTAACCCTTCCCTTGTTGCTGCTCTGCTAGAAATAACTTCTGTCACTTGGGACAACTGTTTTCTGCTGCTATTGCTCTGCTTGGATGATGTCCTCAGCTCTCCTATGATCTGCAACCACGCTTCGATACCATGTTGGAGTTTCTAAGTCTACTAGTTAGAAACCTTCCATGTGCTTTACTGATTTATTCCTACCTACTTGTTTCGTTACTTAACAAGTTATTTACAATGTAAATACTGAAAATAAACACTAGTGCATGCTCAACATATTACAGATCATCAACTGAAGGAAACATATACATGCACACAAAATGACACTGTTATTTTTGGACCAATGTCCATGGAAAAACCCAATGGGAAAACTGATGCAACTATTTGAGAGTTTTCTTATTAAGCAATTTCAGAGTACAATCTGGGTGCCAAATCCGACATACCCAAAATACAATGCCCTTGGCAGGAGTACCTCTCAATCTGAGACAAATGTCCTAGCTGAAACCTCGGATAAACCCTTCGGAAGCTCCTCAACTCCAATCTGCCCTAGAAACTCCATTGTTTGCCTTTCTGGACTGTGTTAACCTCTCTCTGCCCAATGCTAGCCCTGTGTCACCCTGAATGGGCCTGCGTTAGCCTTAGGAGGCCCTGCATCAACCTTCTGGCCCTTTGTGTCAGCAACACTGGCCTCTCTGAAGCACTGCGAAACTCCTGTCCGCCTTTGCGTGCCCCTGCATGAGCCCTAATTGGTTCCGCGTCACTCTCTCTGGCTCATGCGCTGATCTCCCGACACTATCTCTACCTCTCTATCTCTCTGTACTCACTTCCCTTCAGCTGCAACTTCGATCACTGATTCTATCTCTCTTAACAAACCCCACTCTAGAGATTAGAAAGACTGATCATCTGGTGTAATCTCCAAGTGACCCTCAAGCACCCTCTTATACTTTTCTCGTTGACATATCAATGGCTGAGATTAAGTCCCTAATCAATGACTAAGATTGGATCTGGCTTGATCCATGAATTTTAGACCATTCTAACACAGTTTTATATTAATCCACATTAATATTTTAATTTCCCTAAGTTTAGACTTAGGGACTCCATTAAAAATATTAATTATTTTTAAATTTCTCAAACTGTTTAGAATTTGCCCAAACCCTTTCTAGGTATTGGAGATCTCATGTGCCCCAACCTTTCCACCAAATTTCGTGGCTAGAGCACATTCAATGCTACCCAAATCAACAAATGCATTCAATATCAACAAAATGAAAGTAGTGGTCTTCTCTAAGAAAATAAAACATAACCAGCATAAGTTCTACTTTCAAGGCAACATTCTAGAAGAAGTTGCGGATTACAAATACCTCGGAATTGAATTCAACAAGAATCTAAGCTGGAATGGTTGTAGAAAGAAAATAGATTTGGGGGGTTGGAAAGCGTTGTATGCTTTTCAAAATAGGTGTAGACAGGCAAAGTTATGGGATTGGAAAGCCACTCAAACTCTTTTTGGGTTTATAGTGATTCCGATGATTCTCTATGATTGTGAACTATGGGCCAGTAGTACATCCGACATCTAGTGGAGACAAATTGAGAAAATTCAGAAGGGTTCGATTACAAACAAATTTAAGATTAAAAATGCAGTTCGTTATGATATCTTGTTAAGTGAAACAGGGACTGCTCCTATTGAAGAAATTGTTATGGTGCGAGTCATAAGGTATTTAAAAAAAATTGAGCAAATGGAAGAGGGTAGATGGACTAAGGTTGTTTGTAATGATAGATTGTGCAAGAGCAAAAAAACTTGGATGCAACAAACTAACAAATGGTTTAGTAAATGGGGTATTGCTTGAACACGTGTCCCATAAAAAGCAAAGAGATAAAAGCTTTTGTTATGGAAATGTTTCACAAGCGTACTTGAGATAAGGAGCTAGGAAGAAAGAAAAATTACTATATTGAAGTGTTTAATCCCACTCATAGTCATCAACCAAAAGCATACATAGAGGCCAATATCTCTTGGAGAGCCAAAATTCTTATTGCTCAGTTAAGGACTAATTCTCATAAACTCCATTGTGAAACAAGGTGTTGGAAAAGGCCAAATGAAGCGTGGGAGCAAAGAGTATGCATTTTTTGTTCTTCCAGAAAAGTGGAAACAAAAGAACATTTCGTTTTAGAATGTGAGGCCTTCAAAGACAACATGGAAAGTTATGCAAATATGTTGGCAGCTAGCTCTTGGGATAATATATTTAGAGAGGGGTCTGTCGAGAAGCTGGGAGCCTTTATTTTGAAGCTTCACAGAAAAAGGGCCAAATAAATCAAGCAGATGACGAAACAATCTGTCCCATAGGCTATCTTTAGCCTCGTGGACGTTAAAATTTCTTTCTTTATTTCCTTCTTATATATCATTTTCAAAATTGAGTTTGTTAATATTAGCCGACACATTTTTTTTATTTTATTTTTATTTTATTTTATTTTTAAAGTAATGTTAGACATATCTTCAACATATACAATATATTAGCCGATACATATATAGTAACATTACACATATTTTCCACATATACAATATATATTAGCCGACACATATTTTTTTAAAGATTTGTTTTTAATCTAACGTTACGTTACGTGACAACATCACCTCATATTTTTTTAATGTAACATTACGTGACAACATCTCCCTCATATTTTTTTAATGTAACACGTGATAACATCTCCCTCATATTTTTTTAATGTAACACGTGACAACATCTCCCTCATATTTTTTTTAATGTAACATTACGTGACAACATCTCCCTCATATTTTTTTAATATTTTTTTAACGTAAGGTTACCTGACGTGACAACATCTCCCTCATATTTTAAAATATTTTTTAATGTAAAGTTATGTTACATGACAAAATCTCCCACATACACTAGGTTGTAGAGCGCCTCTTGGCACAATAAATTATATTTTAATTAACTTTTATGTTTTAGTGTGTGGAATGTACTTTTAAGTAAATGTAAAATTATTTAAAAAATCTAAAATTTAAAATCCAAGATCATTTTGAAAAATCAAGCTTTTTCGAAAATCAAATCTTAAGGAAACATTAAATGCTCAAGATCATAAGTGTATCGAGATATAATAGATCGAGCCCGAGAGATCAACAGATCGAGCCTCCGGAAAAAGAAAAATTACCATTACCTCTTTAGCAATGCTTCTACTCTCTTGGGAGTTATTTTCTTGCCAAATGCAATCATGCTCATCCTATATAAAAACCAAGAAGCAAGGTCAAATACACCTATATAAAAACCAAGAAGCCCAAAATTAACCTACCAATCTGAGATCTGTGCAAAGGACCAGGAAACAACCGGTTACCTAGTGAATACGTATGGTTGGACAACTGACAGAGACACATTTGTGATTTGAGTCTATGCTCGATTAAGGCCTCACAGGGGTTCAAACCTATGTGTTATTGGCAGACCACTCCGATAAAAGGCGTTCACATTGTAAATCATATTCGAAAATTATCACACCTCTTTAATCTTCGTTATCCTCTTAACAATGAAATGAAATGGAACATAATTGTTTTTCCAGGCGGAGAGTCCATGACCCTCAAGATGAGCAAGAGGACAGGTGGGTCATAATGTTCCAGTGCATTAATTAAGAGGGACAATGAAGCTTTTGAATATCAATGATACTCCCATATGCAATCACTGCACATTCATCCATTGCCATGATCACATAATAAGAGTGAAACTCAATAAACGCCCACTTCGTTGGGGTAAGTAGGGTTGGTATGGATGGTGCAAATGAGATTGTATGTCGTCGTACATGTTTAGGGAAAGACATACACCAACGTTGAACGAACACTGCACTGGAGGGTCAGGGGGCATCTAATAGAATGAGTTGAATCCACCTGAATCCACTGCAGGTGATTGCTGACATTAGAGTTGGAAATAGTTAATTCCTACTTGTCTATGGTTGTAATTTCCTAATTGAGGAGTTTGTTCCTACATTATAGGGATTTAGTTTCTCCTAGATTAGTGTGTGGTTGAGAGAATCTCTCAACCACACTAGTGTACGTCCAAGATAGAATTCCTATCTTGAGACTATTGATTGTATAAATATCTTGTAATTTCATCATTATTAATCATTAGAATATATTATTTGATTGAGCTAATTTTATCTTGGTATCAGAGCCTGAGGGCCTAGCCCCTCGTGGGCTGGGCTGCTCCTGGCTGAAGAGAATAAAGATTTGGTTTTGTGAATATTTGTTTGTCCATCTTCTGCTGTCCATTAGCTAGGGAAGCGCAGGGCGAAGAAGACTGGTGAGGTGAGAGAGGCACGAAAAGGATGCCGCCTTTATGAGGCTCACACTATAATCGGTTTCCTTGCGTCATAATTACTGCCAAGGGCCAGCCGGATGTCGTCACCAGACTGTTCTTCCAGATGACTTGCGCGCCATTATATATCACACAAAACCCGCATCTAGATGTAGCAGATTATTAGTTGCTGTTCTCTTTGCATCATTAATGGCCATGAAGGGAACATCGCTCTTACAATGGAGGATTCAGAGAGACTCGAGGCGACTCAGGATTCACAGACCATCGGCGAAGAGAAATTTGCGCCGAGTTTCGACGGGCTGCACTTCATTAAAACACTGGTAACTGCTCACAGATAGGGTTTACTATGATGGAATCCCAGTTTGATTTGAGCAAGATTTCTGTGGGAGATGTCTCGTGAATCGCTGCAGAGTTGTTGGTGAATTGATGCAAGTTTGTTGCATGCATTCGATTAGGGAGATCTGAGATAAATTGGATCTGCGTGTAACTGTTGATCAACCCCAATTTGAGGGATCAGCGCCGGATTGAGAGATTGACGCGGGTTAGGAGTATTATTGGAGTGTTGCGTGGCAGAATCACTGCGGTATTTTTGGAGTGTTATGTGTTGGAGATGGAGCATCGGTGGCCCACAACATGAGTTAGCAATTCTAGGGAGGCCCGATCAACCAACTCGCTGCAGAAACTCGACTTCCCCATACGATAGGGGAATCAAAAAGCTGGGGAATTGATGAACGAAATGGAGAAATGGAAATTGCTGCCAATAGAATGCACTGTGGACAGTTTATTAATTGTCGTGTTGCGGGGATCCAAATTCAGTTAATTCAACAAAATAAAGAATATATTGATTTAACTGCATATACGACGCGGCCTTCTGTTGCTGGTTCCAGAAGCTGTTGATATTCTCGGGGGTGTTGTGGAGCACCTGGAAGCGGCTCATCAAAGGCTTGTCCAGGAAGTGAAGAAGCCACCACGAGGAAGACAAAATAGGAGGAGGAGAAGAGGTTTTAAGTTTGGCTTCCAGAGCACTTGCTACGGCTTGGCCATCTGCGTCATCAAGTAACACATCAGTGGCTAATGGTGCAGTGTCTGGCTCAACACAATTCGTGTCCTGTATATTGCCATGGATTGTTGGCCTGGTAGTGCCGCCTCATACCCCTCCGCACCTTCAGCATCCGGCGGCCAAGGAAGCAGAGACCAGAGCTGAGGCTCTAGCAGACCCAGGCGTGTGGTGCGATAATCCCCTCTATTACTACATCACGGCAGAGGCCAAGTTCGGAACCGACCCAGGCGTTTGTAGAACTGCATCTTCCAGGTTCTCTTTTGGATATTCTTGTCCGTGAAGCATTGTGTAGTCTTAGGAATCTTGAGGTATTAACTATAGACCGTGGAACTTTAAGTGACGCATTTTTCAGCTTATTGGTCGATTTTCCTGTGTTGAACCGGTTGATAATCACTGAAGCTACTTTGGAGAGAGGTGGTACTCAAGAGATACACATTCATCATGAGTCTTTGCGTTATCTCGAGGTTATGCGATGTCGAGCACTTCGAATCTCTGTCAGTTGTTCTCTGCTGGAAACCTTGTCGCTTAAGCGCTCAAGCATTTCATCTGCCATATTGTCATGCCCTCTTCTTCGAGAGCTTGATGTATCTTCATGCCATAAGCTTTCAGATCCAGGAGTTCGTGGTGCAGCTATATCATGTCCATTATTACAGTCCTTGGATATTTCCAATTGCTCTTATGTTAGTGATTATACACTCAGAGAAATCGCAGCTGCTTGTACAGATCTCCGTTTTCTTGATACGTCCCACTGTCCAATTATTTCACTAGAGGCTGTGAGAATGCCAAGGCTTGTTGATCTGAGGATTCATATTTGTGAAGGAATCAATACTACGTCCATGGCCGCTTTATCCCAGTGTTTTTTTTTTTTCTTGAGGCACTTCAACTTGATTTCTGCTGGTTGTTAACTTCTGTCACACTGGATCTTCCAAGGCTTCGACACATAAGTCTAGTAAATTGCCGCAAGATTGTTGAATTAAACTTGTCTAGTCCAGCTTTGGTATCGTGGTTTTCGACTTGGAAACTGAGAGCTGGGCCGAGCTCAGTGTCCAGATGCCTTCTTCTCTATCCCTTGTAGAATGCCATGGACGTGTTCTCATGATAGGGAGGCTCTCCAATATGGATCAGATCAGCCCAGCAACAGATCAAACCGATTCAAATTTGGTGAAGAATCGCAGGCGTCGCAGAAGTGTGGTGGTGCCCATCATGGGGCCGGGGAAACCGAATGTAGTTGTGGTTGCAGTCATGGTGATTTGGTTCATATATTCCTGTTTGTTAGTGATGCTGTTGTTGCTGATGGGAAAATTGGATAGACTTTTGCTGTTCGCTTTGATGCTGATTTTAGCTGATTGGATAGCCTTCTGTTGCTGTTATGTTTGGGAAATAATCATTCTTGGGCATAGGTAGAGAAATTAAATTGGAAGAGTTTATGTTGTATTTTCTTGGAATCATGTTTAAATATTATTGGCCTTATTGAGCCTAGCTAACTCAATGCAGGCAAAGTTATTTTGTTAGAATTTGCAACTCTAACAAATGACAGGTTAGCATGAAGTTCCAAGAAGATATTTGACAAAGAGGCCCAAGATGTGAACTTGGGATAAAGGAGCAGCAACAATGTTGATGGGGGACAACAAAGTAGATTTTTTGTTTTAGTATGGTTTGTGGAATAGACTCCCTAGTATATTGTAATAGTCATTGTATGTACTAGAAAGTCCAATGTTGAAATGTAAGCCTTGCTAAGGCATTTGAAAGTTCGTGGTGATCTCAAAACCACTTTGTAATGGTTTGTGGTCAGCCTGAAACCATCTATAGAGCCTTAGTGGCTACAGGAGTTGCCCGATGGTGGCAAACTGAGATCCTTGATCGCTCGGTGGTAGCAGATCGAATCTGCCCAGTGGTGGCGAATTGAGATCCTTGATCAGCTCGGTGGTAGCAGATCGGATCTGCCCGATGGTGGCGAATTGAGATCCTTGATCAGCTCGGTGGTAGCAGATCGGATCTGCCCGGTGGTGGCGAATTG